>JAABLK010000238.1:0-39261 GCA_012295415.1 Phytophthora chlamydospora
TGGTGGGACGCAAGTAGTGTCCAAGCAATTAGACAGAACATGCGTAGGGAGTTGCAGGAATAACTGCGTTATGATTCGTGCGCTAATAGGCTGTCGAATATATGAACAATGCCATATTGAGGTGCCCTGGTTGCAACGACGCCTGAACGTTGAGTCTGGTCTGAACGCCAGAAGCCTACTTTTCTAACACAAAAGCCAACTGGTGGATTGATGACAACGCCAACTTCCGTTGCACGATAAAGACCAGCAATCTTACAACATGTCTTCGTCGCGGGGATCTACGTGTTTGTGACGTACCATTTGCCCAACAGCGCGTATTACACCCAGCTCCACGGAATGCCCAAGAGCGAGCTCATGGAAACTCTGGAGAACGTCATGCTCTACTGTTCTCTCCAAATCTTCTCACATTTGCAGCGCTTACAGCCGGAACTCAGCAATGACGTCGTTGGATGCCGCCGTTTTGAGGCGTCCTCAAGAACGCGTCCAGAATTGGTAGGCACTACAGCGAAAGACTTTGTCACCTTCTTTTTCCATTACGGTGTTACTTTTTGGAACAACTCTCGACTTGACAGCATAGGTTTTAACTCTTTGCATGGCGATACTACGTGGTTTTGTACTTTGCTTCCTGTTGCAGAAGTATCCTCGTCCGTTCAAGCGTAGTAGGTGCTGCCGGTCGCCCTACAGTAGCTACTTCTGCTCCTTTCCTTGTCAATTCGCTGCTCCAAGGCTCTCAATCCGTGCCGGGTGTTCTCCATATCTCGCACTGACAATATTATCATCGCGATGTCCACAAACATGAGCTCAAACGTCGTCCAGTCTGACGGTAAGTTTTGCATGATGACACGAACAGCGCATTGACGACCTCAGCACGATAACTTTGGGCATTTCGTCGCTAAGGTGGACGACTGGTCTAGCAAAAATGCTCCTCATGTTGAGCTTGATCAGGGGGAGCAACCCATTTGGCTCCGACCGTACAGCGTCGCGAAGATCTAGTAGTACGGCGGATATAGATGAACTCCAGCACACACTGACACAGCCACACTGTCAGCACGTCTATCATCATTTCTGCCGCTCCTAGGGTCTCTTTGATCTTCTTCAAAAGCCAGTGAGATGGAGATTAACGCGATCCACGTCGGCTTGAGTGCGATCAACGTGAAAGGCAGCGGGAATCCGATGACGAGGACAAAGCCGTAAGTGATGCCAACGCAAACTCCAGGAATCCAGGCCGAATGGATGAGAGCTCGCCCAACTAGGTACGGCAGAATCGCCCTGCTGGTGCAGAACTGGTAGATGAAACACGAATGATTTCGCACGAAAAACGCTTTGTTGGCAGCAGCGTCGTCAGAAGGATCAGCGAGTGGCTAGACATCCACCAGCACCGTCACGAGCAAACAAGGAAGTGGTGGTGTCACTAGCAATACTCAACTACGTTCTCAGACAACACTAATACGCGCACCGTTGAGTATTGGCCTTGGGGCTCAACTTGCGCTGACTCCCAGAGCCGAACGAGCTGCTGCAATCTTCCTCTCATCAATAGAAACGAGATAACGCCACAACGCCAATATAGTGAGTGAACTGAGATGAAAGTTGCTTTCGTTCCCCAGCCCACTTTAGGATTATCTAACGATCGCATCCGATATTATACATAAGATCCCAGTTGACTGAAGTGTATTGCTCATCGTTTGAGTAGAGAAGTTCCTCGTGTTTGAACTTGTGGTAGGCAGAGCCCCACGAACGTTCTCTTGGCGAGATTGTGACCGCACGATTGACACGAAAACTGTAGCCACTCGAGGCTGGCGGGAGCTGCTTTCCGTCACAACCAGAAAAGCTTCGAACACAAACCGTGCTTCTCCGATATGTTGCCTCTTCGCCGTGCTCCTGCCCTGGCCAAAGGCGACACAATCGCCTTTGTGGCACCAGCATCAGGCCTTGCAGCTCTGGTACCCCACCGACTGACCAAAGCTCGTGAAGAACTGGAGCGCCACGGTTTCCGAGTGAAAATCTACCCTTCCGTGAGTCGCACGACACAAGAGAATGTCAAGATGTATGGAGACAAAAGCGACGATATCGTCGCTGCCGTTGACCGGGAGACAGCCAGTGCGTACAGCTCTGCAGATGCGGAGATGCGAGCGAGTGAACTCATGCAGGCTTTTCGGGATCCGACCGTAGCAGCAATTGTCTGCACCATCGGGGGCTTCACCTCGCACGAGATACTGGAGTATCTCGACTTTGAAGCCATCGCAGCAAACCCGAAGGTATTCTGTGGGTTCTCGGACATCACGACGCTGCATCTGGCCCTGTATGCTAAGACACAGCTTTGCAGTTTCTACGGACCTGCGGCTGTGGCTCAGTTTGGAGAATTTCCCGAGCCATTGACCTACACAATGACGTCTTTCTGGAGAGCGGTGCAGTCTCCGACAGAGCCGCTTGGGGGCGTGATACCGTCGAAAGAGTGGACAGATGACAAGACTGCGAATTGGCTTACACGCGCAGACATCTCGCACAAAGACGCCGTGAAGCCGAACCCCGGCTACACGTGGCTGCGGTCTGGCAGCGCCACGGGACCGATTCTAGGTGGCTGTCTTCCTAACGTACTACAAGTGCGCGGCACCCGGTACATGCCCGATCTACAGGACGCCATTCTGCTACTGGAGACCCCCGAAGGAGCGCAGTTTGACCAAGGCATGGCTCTCCTGGACGTCAATGTGGCTTTGGGATGGCTTCGAGCGGATGGCACGTTCAGCAAAATCGCTGGGCTCGTCGTCGGTCGAGCCTTCGCCTACTCCGAAGCACAAGTCCACGAACTCCACCATCAAATCCGCCACCACACGCGCGACACAAGCTTCCCGATTCTCTACGGCGTGGATGTTGGTCATACCAACCCGATAGCAACCATTCCACTCGGTTGTCAGGCAGAGCTCGATGCCGCGAACGACACTTTTCGAATCCTTGAGAGCGGCGTAGTTGAGAGCAGATAGTTAACCACACCGTTCGTCAAGGCCGTGTCATTGCTCTGGACGTGCTTTCCGTTGCAACTTCATTTTTAGGCCTTGCGACGATGGCTCTTGCGCATTAGTACCCTTCCCAGGAAGTGCTTCCTCCTTCATCTCGCTTCGTGGAGCCGTGAAACCAACAGCGAAGGTGCAACCGTGGAAAACCCGACAATAGCCTTGTCGATGTTCGACCTGCACACTTGAAGACTTGCCAACGCGTTTCGCGCAACTGGACGGACGGAAACTGTCCACGGATCATCATGCAGGAGACTGTAAGTCTCGTCGTGAGATGAGATACTGCAACCAAAAGATCAACGCGCATTCGCATCTGCAAGTGCATGGGATAGCGCGAGGTCGTAGGCGCATCGTACCTTCTCCGGTGTTTGCGTGCTAGACATGGCCCCACCCAGACAGCGAATCGCTCAACCATTCTGCCTTTTGCCTCGATCCCAGCTTCACCGCATCAACTCACCATGTCCGAGATCCTTGCCGTCGCGTCCCCGATGGATACCCCGCGCGTGCCGTACGCCATTCAGCTGGACGACACGTTGAGCCCCGAGGTGGTTGTACCCTGCACACCTGAAGGCGACGGCCCCAGCGAATACAAGCGGATCGACGACGACATCACTGTTGGCATCGCCACTGGGTACTGGACCACGGACCTCTTCGCGTGCTTCGAGAACCTCGTGCCGAACACGCTCATGGCGACATTCTGCCCGTGTGTGTCGCTCGCGCAGATCACCCATCGCTTGGGCATGGTGCCGTTCAACACGGCGCTGCTCTTCTTCACGCTGCTGTGCACGCTGGAGTTGTCTATGGTGGCATTCACGATCCAGCAGTTCGTCTCTGTGGCGATCTATGGCCACGACGAGAGCTTCCACTACTTCCACGCACACCGCATCGTGGAGGCGCGGCCGGCAGTCAACGCACTTTTCGTGACCGTCGCTGTACTGACCCACGCCACCTTCGCCGCCAGCCTCTGGTTGCTACGCAACCGCATCCGTGGCCAGTTCCAGATCCCCGGCTCGGATGCGAAAGACTGCGCGTCAGTCACGTGCTGCCCGTGCTTCGCGACGGCGCAGATGGCTGCGCACATCAAGAGTTTCCAGCCCGGCGCGTGCTCCTTCGCTCCCGTCGACACACTGCCGCATTACCAGTGATCTCTTTCCCTCAATGCAGATACAGCATAGACCACCATGCGCTCGAACCTCAACAAGGCGAGCCATACCATGACGACCGTAGCCATAACGGATAACTTCAACTTCATTAGCCAATCAAAACGTTTTGACAGAATTCTATAGCATAGGTTACATGCTATTACATAGGGTTTACATTATTAACCAATCACACGGCATTGCCACCACAGCCACACGTCGAAATGCTGCGTCAATGGGGCGCTCATGCGCGCCGCGCGTCCGCGCAGCTAGCGGCTCCGCGACGCATTAGCTCGCTACTATCAGACTCTCCTCTACATCGCCAGCGTTTTGCACTTCGATGCAGCTCCTCTGCGTCGTCAGCATCCCCGAATTCGAGCCAGGAGGACGCCGAGAGCGTCCGCAACATTCGCAACATCGGCATCCTGGCGCATATCGACGCTGGCAAGACCACCACGACCGAGCGGATGCTGTTTTACTCCGGAGCAATTCGTAGGATGGGCGAGGTGCACGACGGTGACGCTACCATGGACTTTATGCCGCAGGAGCGCGAGCGTGGTATCACTATCGGCGCCGCGGCCATCAGCTTCCCGTGGAAGGAACACCATGTCAATCTCATTGACACGCCGGGCCACGTGGACTTTACCATCGAGGTGGAGAGAGCTGTCCGTGTACTGGACGGCGCTGTGGCTGTGCTAGATGGTGTGGCCGGCGTGGAGGCTCAGACGGAGACAGTCTGGGAGCAGGCTGACAGGTACAAGGTGCCCCGTATCGCCTTCGTGAACAAGCTAGACAGGGAAGGAGCGAGCTTTGTTAGGTCCTGCGAGTCTATTGAGGCGAGATTTGGCGTGCAGACGCTCTGTGTACAGCTGCCCTTTGGCGAGGAGGCCGAGTTTCAAGGGCTACTGGACCTTGTGGACATGCAGCTCGTCAAGTGGGTGGATAAGGACGGCGAGCAGATGCAGCGTCTACCGCTGCTACCGTCTGCAGGAGGCAAGATGGCGGAGCTGTATGAGAAGGCGATCGAAGGCAGACAGACGCTCATTGAACGGGCGTCGAATTTCGATGACGAACTCGGCGAGCTTTTCCTGATGGAGGAGGAAATCGACAATGAAACTCTGAAGGCGGCGCTGCGTCGTATTACAGTACAGCGTGGTATGGCGTCGCAAGCGGTGGTTACGCTGTGCGGCAGCGCGCTGAAGAACAAGGGTGTGCAGCCGTTGCTGGATGCTGTAGTTGACTACTTGCCGTCGCCTCTGGACTTGTCTCCCTTTGAAGCGCACACGGTCGTGAATGGCAAGAAGACTCGCGGGCGTGGCCATGGCTCGGAGAACCAAGTGGTGCAACTGACGGCGTCCTCAAGCGAGCCGCTATGTGCTCTGGCGTTCAAGGTCCAACACGACCGTCAGCGCGGTCTCGTGGTGTTCTTCCGTGTGTATTCCGGCGTGCTCAACGCGAAGTCCCAGTTGGTAAACGCCTCTCGCGGTGGTACAAAGGAGCGGCTGACCAGACTCATGCACGTGTCCGCTGACGACCAGGAGGCTGTGGAGAGCATCTCAGCCGGTCACATCGGAGCTGCTGTGGGCTTGAAGCACACGTACACAGGCGATACGCTTGTGAGTGCGAAGGATGCGGCCAACCAAATGGTGCTGCCTGGTGTGCAGATCCCCAAGCCTGTGTTCACGTGCTCGATTGAGTCCGAGTCGTCTGCGAAGCAGAAAGATCTGGACTCGGCACTGGAGAACCTGCAGCGTGAGGATCCGAGCTTCGTCGTCACTGTGGACGACGAGACAGGCCAGACGCTGATGTCTGGAATGGGCGAGCTTCACTTGGATATCATCAAGGAGCGACTGCGCAGTGACTACAAACTGGAGCCTTCTATTGGAGCCATGCGTGTGGCGTATCTGGAGAGCATCACGAACTCGGTGGAGGTGCCATACACGCACGACGTCCTGCTAGGCACTGACCGCCACTTCGCCAAAGTTACGGTCAGCGTGGACCCGTTGCTTGAGCACCAAGAAGACCGTCAAGAAGATGACGACGACGAAGAAGATGAGACCAACAGCAACCTGGTGCACTGGAAGAACCAGGGCGCCAAGAAGATGCCTCACGCCTTCGCTCTCGCGATTGAAGAGGGTCTTCGCGCTGGCTTGAGTCGTGGCGTGCTGACAACAAACCGCGTTGCCTACGTGAAGGTCAGTGTGGACGAAGCTGACTGCGAATGGGACAACGACTCGAGTGCAGCTTCGTTCCGTGCGGCGGCAGCGCTTGCACTCAAGGAAGCGCTCAGACAAGCTGAGCCTGTTGTCCTCGAGCCGATGATGAAGCTCGAGGTGCGCTCGCCGGACCGATGTGTCGGCGATGTCCTTGCCGACTTGAGCTCGCAGAGACGTGCTCACATCCAGGAAGTGGGTGCCGCTTTGAGTGGGGAAAGCGGTGAGTCCGCTGCCAACCAAGGTCGCTCCATTGTCCACGCGAACGTGCCGCTGGCTCATATGGTGGGCTACGCAACGTTGCTGCGCTCCAAGACGCAGGGTGAAGCCTCCTTTGGCATGCAGTTCCTGCGCTACGTTGAAGTGGATGCAGCCACTCGTGACCGGCTAACTGGGAACCTTCGGAAAGCCCCCGTAAAGCAGTTCGAGGCGCCTTCTTCGGACGACTGAGCTGGCTGAGCAGAGGTGGTAAGGCGTCAATAGAGATTCGTTGTTCAAGAAGTCCAGAAGTCTACGTCGATGTGTATTCACTCTTGGTAGAAGTTCCAGACGCAGATGCACGAGTCCGAGCCGACAGACACGAGTTGGCGCTCGTCAGGACTCCAAGCCAGAGCGTTGACAGTGTTGGAATGGCCGCGTGACGAGGCCAGAAGCGCGGATGAACCGATATCGAAGAGCTTGACCTCGCAGTCCACGCCGCACGTAGCGAGGAACCGCCCCGAGGGCGACACGCAAACGCACGTGACTTTCAATCTGCTCGGGTCGATCATCTGCTGGACCGGCTCGGGTTCATCGCAGTCCCAGAAGAGGAGTCTCCCATCGGCGCCGGCCGTCACGATCTCCGTCTCGCTGTCGAGTCTCTGGCTGATCCCGTGGAAAGCACCTTCCCGAACTTGCTGGGCCACAATGCGTCGAGCTCCTTTGAGGTCGTAGATGAAGAGCGCCTTGTCCAGACCGCAGGAGTGCACTCGATGAGGCAACTTGAGGTCGACAAGCACACCCGCGACTGCCCGTTTGTGCTCGTGGAACTGCAGGACCAGCTCTCGCGTGGCGAATGACCAGATACTAACTCCTCCGTCACTTGCTCCGCTCACCACGTAGTGAGAGCTGCAAGCCACTGCAGTAACCTCTCCTCGATGTGCCGTTGCGATGTGCCACTTCGGCTGAGCAGTGGCAGCGTCGTACGCCCGTAGCCAGCCATCGGCCCAGCCAGAGACTACGAGTCCATTGTGCGCTGAGTTCTTCGTTATCGTGATACAAAGCCCAGCAACAGCCTCCGTTGCCATGCACTTGAGATGGTACGTGGAGAGATCCCACACACGCACACTGCCGTCTACCGAAATGGTCGCAAACTCGTCGCACGAATCGCCAAAGGCGCAACAGGTGACAGCCCCCAAGTGGCTGCTTGCTAGCTCCGAAGTCACGAGTGTATTGGCCACGATGTGGTACATTTTGCCGGCAGAAGTTCCGGCAAACAGTTGGGCGCCGCCAGGACCGATCGATATGCTCGTGATGCCACCAACAAGCTGCACTTGGCCCACGAGGTTCCAGTCCGAGTCACGTCCTACGAGTTTCTTGAGGACGCCGTCGCCCGCTCCAACGTAGACGTAGCCGGTATCTCCGCATGCAGCGACGCTATGGACTCCATTTCTCACGACCGGCACTGCGTTGCGGTACACCATTGACTCGGTGTTAAACACGACGAGTTCTCCGGCTGCAGTCCCAGCCAACACGTCTGTACGCGCCTGCGTAATTGCTGCACAGAGATAAGTACGTGCAATGCCGACGTTGGGCATCGAAAAGGTGGAGACCTCAAGTCGGTACTGCATGCCCGCGATGTCGTATGCTAGCTCACCACACAGCAGTTGACTGGAATGGGCAAATGTGAGTGAATACTTTGGTCGACGACACTTTTCGTCCATGTTGCCCCAGTTGAGGATCGTGATCGGAGTCGGAAACGCTTTCGTGAGGACAACTTCGGACGTCTGAACAGGGAGGAACACACAACGCCAGGTTAACTTAGCCCCTCGGGAGTCAAACAGAAAAGGAAGACAAACTTACCCGCATATCCCAGAGAATGATACGACAGTCTTCCGAAGACGCAGCGAGAAAGTGGTCGTCAGGTGAGAATGCCATCTGCAGCACGGGACGGAAGAAGCCTTCGAGACGGTAGCGTTCACGGCCCGAAGCGAGGTCCCAGATCACGATAAACGCGCCACCTCGATCTGTTCGGCCAGAGTGAGGCGGCACTTGTGCCGACGCTAGCAAGGCGCCCGTGCTGGACAGACTCAGCACGTTGATCTCCTCCTCGTGGGCGCACAGCAGCTCCTGGCTCTGCGAGTCGTGGATTTTGCCAATCACTACAGCGGAGCCCATGCTGCACGTAATAAACGATTGATGCAGTGTTAGTCCACTACGGTAAAACTTGCTCAAAACAGGGCAATTCGTACCAGGTGATGTAGCTGTCCGGGTCCGTCGGATGAGCATGGACCGTGTTCTTGCCCTTGCCCGTGAACCCGCTGAGATGTTCCAGCTCAAGCGTCAAGCCGGGGTAGCTATGCTGCTCCTGCAATACTTGGTTGTTGCCGGACGCGTAGATGTCGCCGTAGTCATTGCGATAGCCACCGTGGGACGAGGATGAAGTGCTGGTGCTGCGCGAGTCGAAGCTGCTGGAGGCCGAGGACGGAGGAACCTTCGCGTACCTGTCGCTGTTGGAGCTCTGCGCACTTGGCGCAAACAGCTCCGGGTCGACGCCTCGACTCTGGCGGTGCATGGCAATGGCGGCAGTGATCTTCAATAGGGGTGCGTCGCTTCAAGATCGAAACTGCTTGACCATGGTGAAGATTTCTGTTGGATAAGGTATTTTAAGGTGTACACTGATTTCGGGGTAAAGCCGGTGCAGAAATACGGCTCAGATCTTCACACGCAAACGCTCAACGCAGCGACTTGCTGCAAAGCTGCAAGCAAGTTGCAGCCACATACAAGTTCGCTTGACGCTAAGTGTCGCAGTATTAAGAGACTGGAGCGCTGAAGAGATGATCTCGGGACGGAAATCAGGTCGTCTGGTCAAGACAGCGTTTCGCCCGACCTGTATCCATGGCATATAATTTCCTCCAATCGTATCCGTTCAAAACTGCATTTTCACGAATCACTGCACGTTCCAAAATCTGCGAAAAAACTGATGCCCGCCTAGGAGAACACACGACGATTTAGCCGGAAAGCCCCCAGTATCGTCGGCTCCCGGAGGCGCTGCGTTGCGAGGGCGATATCTCGGCTCCCAGCGCGGTTCAGGCGGTGCCACTAGCACCCTCGTGTAGCGCAGACGCCGCTGCACGCTCTCATATCGGATTGAATTTCCGACACAGCCCACAGCCGACGCTACGTCCGACCCAAAATATGCTTCGAGCCAAGCACATGGGCTTCAAAAGCGTGCGCCGCGTGGACGTCAAGGCCGAGACCACTACTCCAGGGGAGCTACGGGCCTCCACGGACGCTGCAGGAGCTCGCACAGCCACGAGAGGCCGCCGTACATTGCCCAAACTCGAGTTTACAGTGGACGAAGATGGCGCCGTGCTCCACGGGCCCCAACGAGGCTCCTACCCCTTCTACGCCACAGACACCACCGCTGAGAGGGAGACGCCGTTCAATACGGCGCTGGAGAGGGACCTGGCCGCCAGTTTCCAAGCTCTGCACATGAGGGACTTCCCGTCTCCTCCAAGTCCAAGAGAAGAGCCGAGAGAGGAGGAGGAGGGAGAGGAGGAGGCAGCTGCTGCTGCTTCTCCTTCGCAGATGAAGGAGTGTGTGCTGAACGACACGCGAGCCACGACGTTGGCGCTGAAATACGACAATAACGTGGGGAAGTTCGTCTGCGGCTCGTCCATCGAGAGGTTCTCGGGCCACACGGGCGTGTGCCGTGTACTGGGCAGTAAGAAGTATCCCATCATCCCCCACAGCTTGAGACTCGGAGATCTCTTGAGAATTGGATCGGTGGGCCTCGTGGTGTGTGAACTGAACCGCACGGACAGTGAGGAGACGGAGGAGGCGCTGACGAACGAGCAGTACGAGTTCTTGAAGGAGAACTACCTGAGTCTACCACTGCAACAGACTTTCCACCCCACCGAGACGTCCCCCGACCTGGAAGACAGCGGAGAACACGAGGACAAGGACCACGAACGTCGCATCGGAGGAGACACGTCGGACGAAGGAGAGTCGGAGGAGGACAAGGACGGGAAAGGAGGCCGTCGCTCCAGTGCCGACGGAGCAGATAATGCCAACATGCGCCACACTAACGAGCCGCTGGGCGTGGCCGGCACAACGAGCAAGCGCTTCTGCTACATCTGCTACGACGGGGACGAAGACCCGGACAACAACCCGCTGGTCGCGCCCTGCCACTGCAAGGGCGACACGAAATACGTGCATCTGGACTGCCTCCAGCGCTGGAATAACAACCTGGATGCGGACGGAACCAACCCGAACCAGAAGGTGTGCGCCGTCACCAACACAGACGGCCTGGACGTGTGCAGCATCTGCAAGGCGACGTACCTGACGAGTGTGCGGCTGGAAGACGGCCGAGTGGTGTCGCTGCTGGCCAAGAAGCTGCCGCCGCCTTACGTCACGTTCGCCGTGGTCACGCAGCACGAGACTCGGAATCGCTCCACCGCCCTCACCAACACGCGCTTCCAGCTGAGCTTCGCAAAGTGAGTTGTAGTGGCTGATGTTGCATTGTTTGTTGACTGGGCTAACACTGCTGCTTGGGGATGTTTAGTATGCCACGGAACCAGCAGTTCCTGACGATTGGCCGCTCGACGACGAACAACATGACGCTACGCTACCGCACGGTATCCCAGCTGCACGCCAAGATCAAGTTCCAGGATGTAAGTCTCGTTGCTGCGAGTGATGTGGCCAAAGCGGTGTCTGATGATTGTGTTTCTTTATCCCTCTGTGCTGCAGAACCACTTTTTCCTGTTTGATGCGTCGAGTTCGAACGGCACGATGCTGTTTCTGAGCAAGCCGCTGGAATTGGACTGGAACAAGACGATGCACGTGAAGATTGGACGCACGATCCTGACGCTCAAGGCCAAGAAGAAGTGGAAATGGGCAGGATCTGCTGGATCCGGGGACGAAGAGGACGAAGAAGGAGGACGCGCGTCGTCGCCGCGTCTTAGTGCGACGAGTGGAGCGCCACTCGGTTTCGAGCATCGTCTGTCGAGTCCAGGCGCAGCGACAACAAGCCATGGCTTTGATATGAGTGGCAGCAGCACGATTAATGACCCGAGCGCTGAGCTGGTGGCTGCCCCGTACCCTGGACAACTCTCACGGACATACACAGCACCGAATGTGCTGAGCTCGCGCTTGAACCGAAGCGCGCCGCCCAATGCATTGACGCCGAGGCCACCCCGCCAGCGGTCTCTGTCGAGCTCTGGGCCCGTGGGGCTTCATGGAGAAAGCAGCGCGGGTTTGCTGCACTCTCCTTCAGCCTTTCACGTCGATGAATTGGAGCCTGACGAGCCGGATACTTTCGAGACGCAGGCTGTTCGAGACCCGGTGGTGCTGCCTGCTTCTTCGATGAACTTCCGCGATTTCGCCGCCGAGAATGCGTCCCCCTCATTGACATCTCAGCTCGCGGGTGAAGGTTTCGTCGGCGGCAATACCCACGCGTCGACACGAACTCGCCAGGAACTTCCTGTCGAGCGGCGCGGACTCTACGATCTTGTGGACACGTTGTCGGAACGCGGAGCGAGCCCCATCGTGGCGACGCTGAGCCCCGACGCTCGCTTGACGGAGCACGAGTAACCAACTGGGTTGGTGTACTTGCCGCTCCTCTCCTCTTTGCCTCTGGCTGGCAGCTGGGGCGACTGGCGCCCTGTTCGTGGATGTCGGCGCGGCGCCGCACTCGTATATTTAACCACCGAAGGATCGGCAAGAGCACCGCACGTAAACCACCTGAAGACTGTGCACATTTCTTTCATTTTTGGTACTTCTTTTCCCTAGGAAACTCTTCCAATTCATCTCAAAGTACGGTGGTTCGAAAACCTCAACAAGTAGCATGGACGCAGCAGTAACAGCGACTACTGTACCAAGATCCAACTCAATCGGTGTTAGACCCAACGAACTTCCTGCTTACCGTCCCCCATCTCTGTATTTACATGTCGGTGCGGGTGCACGTCCACAACTTGGTTCCGAACGCGAGCTCGTCCCCCACGAGCTGCTTCCAGCTCTCGTGGGTTTGCTGGATCACCTCCACGGCGAAGTCTCTGGGCTGCGCCTGCCCGTCGAAGGCGAACTCACTCGGCGGCTTGCCGTCCGGGATCTTGTAGTCTCGGAACCAGCGGTGCACCTGCGAGACCACATTTTCCATCCCTGGAGCCTTGCGCAGGTCGTGCAGGTCGTTGAGCATCGGCGCTAGCGGGTCGTTTACGTTGATGGCGATGACCTTCCAGTCCGTCTCGCCGCTGTCGATCATTCCCAGCACGCCCAGCACCTTAACGGGGTAAATCTCGCCGATTTTGGCCACTCGGCTGCCGATCTCGCACACGTCGATGGGGTCGTTATCTCCGCCGTGCTTGGTGTCCGCGTCCACGTGGTTGGGGTCCTCCCAGGTCTGTGGCAGGCAGCCGTAGTTAACCAGTGAAGCGCTGTGATAGAGCCGAGGCGCGCCCTTGCGCTCGTCCTGCTTGATGGGGTTGAACTCCTCGCAGCCGGCGATCTCCATCTTCTCGCGGGAGCCGCGTGGGATCTCGTTGACGAAGTGGAAGACGGCGGAGCTGTTAGCTTCCTGCGGGTGCTCGAGGGACAAGGGCACGTACAACGGCACGTGGTGCCATGGCGACTGCTTGCGGCCCAGTTTGTCGTAAAAAAAGTAGCGGCAGTCGAGCGTGCCGGGCTGGCCCTGGCGACGTACTGTGCTAATGCTCCTTGCCAGGGACTTGGTGGTTGCGTGCAGGAAGCGCAGGCTGCGTGGACGCAACGAGTAGAAGACCATCGCAGCACCTCACGTTGATCGAAGTGAGCCGTTGGGCGAAGGATGAGATGCACTGTAGAACAGCATGCTACGCACTGTGGAACATCATATTTAGTGGGGCAAGAAAAGGCCGGCAACTATGAATCCTGATGCTGCGATTACAAATACCTCTATACAACGGATTAAACTGCCAATACCTGTTCAGGTATGGATAGATGTTGAATACAAAGAAGACTATATATACTGATAAACGAACACATAGCATACTTTGCAATCGACAAGGAATAGTGGTTATAGAAGGTAGCGGCGCGCTTTTGATTTTTGAACCGCCATTCCGCCTTCCGCACTGCTCGCGCTTGACGCAGATGGCGACGCTGGTGGACACGACGATGGAGGCGTCGGAGCCCGAGCATGCAGCCTCTCTGACGAGCAACAAGGCGCTGGCATCCCTGCGCGTACCTCAATCGGACGCCGAGCCCGAGACGGACGCGCCGGAAGACGAGGACGACGACGAGGACTTCCACTTCAACGCTCCAGCCTACTACGACCTGACCAACCCAGCGCTGGAGCAGCGCTACGTCAACAACGCCGACGGCTACTTCTCGTCCCCCTTCCCAGCCAAGAAGGAGCCCATTAATACAGGGAATAACAACGTTTCGGAGGTCGAGACGGACGAAGAAATGCAGGAGGACAAACTTGCCAACGTGCTGGACACTACTATGGCTGGGCCAGAAGAGGAAGAGGCCCACGACCAGCAGCTGGAGGACGTGGAGACGGTACTGAACAACAGCAACCTCCTGGACGACCGAGAGGAGAGCTTCGAGGAGGTTTTCCGCCACTACGCGTCGTCGTCGCAGTCGTCGGCCACGTCCTCCTACCTGCTGCACGAGCTGGATACGTCTACACACAGCTCGCACTTCTCCCCGCACAGCTCACAGACATCCTCGTCCTCCGTGACGCGGAGAGGGCCGACCGACGGCGCCCCCAGAGCGCCGACCAAGAGCAGAGTCGCAGGTGGAGATGCCTCGTCCAAGCTCATGCAACCCACGCAGTCATACCTTCGCCGTCTGCAGGCAGAGCAGAGAATGCGTGAACAAACCTTCATGGAGGACATTCCAGCGGAGAAGCCGCACCGCGTGACGCGCCCCAGGAGCCCCAAGCTGCACTCAAGGACTCGCCCGGCCAACCCGAACGACCCGTCGAGGATGAGCAGCACCAGCCGCGAACTGCTCAAGATTCAGGAGGAGCGACTGCATCTGCAGCTGGAGAAACTCAAGATCCGCGAGTTCCACGAGAAGACGAAGGTGCAGCGGCCACCGTCTAACGTGCACCAGCGATCGACGAAGCAGCTCACGATCCCGCAGACGCCGCACTTCGAGGTGGATAACCGCGTCCGTCGCTTCCACAATGGGAGCGAGTCCGGAGAAGATAAAACTCGGCCTCCCATTGCAGCGGAGAAGCTGCTTTCTCGTGACTTCGCCTTGCCAGTTCCGCCCCACTCGCGAGAGAATCGACCCGCTGTGACTGTGAGAGTTTATATATTGAGGGATACGCCGCTGCGATGGCTACTAACGAACCGCTTGTGTATCTGCGTAGATACCGCACACCCCACACCTTCACACCGCCACGCGAGCGTCTCACCGCCCACCACCAGCTCCAGTATCACGGGAACAGGAGAAGCCGGCCGCTCCAAGTTATAGTCGCCCAAAATTTGGTGGTCTCACGCAGGTACGCTCCATGCTGTGCGGCTTCTGCTGTGGTTTCGTACTAAGTTTTATTTTGTTTTCATGTATCAGCCGACGACGCCGCAGCTAGAAACAAGTCGACGAGCAGCCACGCATCGCCGACCTGTGGAAGTGATCGATCATGACGCCGAAGAGCTGGCCAAGAAGTTCCACGCTCGCCCTGTGAGTAAAAGCATCCTGGAGCCCAAGTCCTATCCGCGCTACTCGCCAGCAAAGTCGGACAGCAAAGCCCGACTGACGCAGCCAATGGCACCGAAGACGACGACCAGTGCGCGGTCTGTTAGCCGCCCAAGTGCCTCAGACCGCGCGGCTTCTGTTGCCGCGGAGATGGAGCGTCACCGCAAAGAACGCGAACACCGTATGAAGTCCCGCCAAACGGGTCTAGCAGGGCAGCAGAAATCGGTGCCTCGCCCCGCTCGCCGTCCCGTGATCCCGGAGACTCCGCCTCTCAAGAGCATCCAGCTGCATCGGGAGTATCAAGAGAATTTCCGCCGCAAGATTGAAGCAGAAGAGGAGGAGAGGGAGAAACAACGTCAATTCCGAGCTAACCCCATGCGTGTGACGTCAACGCCTGCGCGGTTTGAAGGCTCCACCAAGCCACCCACTGAGGTGAAGCCGTTCGAGTTGCCAGGCGAGCGCTACTACGAACAAGCGCAGGAGCGCTTGGAGCAGAGACGCAGAGAGGAAGAAGAGCGACTGAAGTCGTCCGGGACTTTCCGCGCAAAGCCGATGCCCGTGTTCGAGTCTGATAGCGTCCAAGTGGCGTCCAGCGCCAGGCCTCTCACTCAGACCGAGTCCCCCATGCTGGCAACCAAAAGCCGAGCAGCTGAACGAGCTGCCTTTGAAGCCGCCGAGAAGGAGCGTCGCGAACGAGAAGAAGCTTTTCGGCAGCAGCGGGAGATGCAGGAACGTCAGCTACAGGAAGAGGAAGTCAAGCGCTTGCGGCGAAAGGAGATGATCTTCCACGCGCGACCTGTTCCAGAAGACAAGCCCTTTCAGCTCAAGCACGACACTAGGCCGTTGACTGAGCCGATCAGCCCTATCACGCGCTCCTAGGCTGAGTTGCCTACTCTACTCTCCAAGGACCGAACTAGAAGACACAACGCGGGGCTTCATCGGCAGACCAGCGCGTGGTCTACTTGCTGCGACGACACCCGCCTGTACCTTTACAGCCCCCAATCGTTCGAGACGCGGTTGACAACCAGCAAGGCGGAATTAATACACGAACTCGTGGTTGCTTCTTGTGGGCTAGGCTCGCTCTCGGCTGCCTTTCTTCATGTTTGTAGGTAAAGGAAGGGGTGACAAGACGGCCACGATGATCTGGGACCCGCCGCAGAATGGAGTGTGGCAGTTCCAAGCGACTTGGTCCACTGAGGCACTGAGCTTTTTACCCATGCGGATCTCGGGTGTACGCCGCATCAATAATGCCGTGCGCAGATTGGATTGGGGCTTCGTGAAGAACGCGCTGAATCCTTCAGACGGCAGCGATGGGGCCCCGTTCGAGCTGTGTGCGGCAATCCGAGACGACTGGAATCGCTACGCCCAGTCCGAGCAGCAAGCGCTGGGGTCGCACTGGATGGCGTGGTGGGACGACAAGGTCTTCATCGTCGAGTTGGGGGGGGACCTCTGCACGAAGAACTTGTCGATGGCGTCAGAAAGGCGATTTCCGCGGCAACCGGGACTGGTGAAACCCACTTGGTGCATCATGGAGCGATGCATATCGACAACCGTCCGACCTTGCCGGACGCCATTAATGCTCTGATAGCATTCCTTGAGCCGGACACAAGCTTCGGTCCTGTTCACGGCCTTCCTGGAGCAGTTCTACCATTGGGATTTTCCTGGGGAGTTTTCCACACGCTGAAAGTGGAGATTGGGGTGTTTCAAGGCTGGGGTCCTCCTTTACAACGACAAGGGCAAGCTGGACAACAGGGGCAGGCTGGCCAGCAAGGGCAACAGAGACAAGCTGAACAAGCTGGCCAGCAAGCACAGCAAGGACAAGCTGGACGAAGGCTTGGTACCTTAAACGAGAAAGCCGATGCGTGGCGGCAATGCCCGGCGTGGAATACGTCCTCTCCATTCGCGTGATCCCGGTACTGCGCGCTCGTGAGTTCCGCTTGGACTCCATCGTGAACGGGCAGTTTGAGGATCCTGACATGCAACACGCGCCCATCGACAACAACACCGTCGTGCAATTTGACCCTTGGCGCTTGCTGGGGATGCTGCTCTCCCTGCTGGCTTCAACAACCCCGTTCGGTTCAATCTCTTCGACATCGTGGACCCGATCATTCAACATTATCAAGAGGACATTGCGCTTGCTGCTGCTGCTGCTGATGATGATGATGGGCAGCCCCCACGCTGCCGCCAGCGTCGTCACTAGCCAAGCACCCATGGCAGCAGCACAGATGCTTTTCGTCTTCTTTCGTTCGGTGTTGGCTCATCTCAAAGCTGCTATCAATTAATTCCTTTGTGCCAAGTTGCTTCGTCTAATATCATTGCGTGGTCGACTTCCTCCGACGACACAAGCAAAAATGAATACACAAGTCGTGTGTGTTTGCTTACGGGATGGTTTGTCCCCATTCTGCCTTTCTTCTTGTTTCTAGGAAAATCGCCCAGTAAGCAGCGTGATGCAGGACAGGAAGGTGGCGGGGTTGATGTTGCTTCTCGTGCTGTTACCGCTCATCAGCAGGACCTCCAGTGATGCGATCATGGACATGCTGTCACCATTCATCGACTTGGATGAAATAGCAGCTCAAGCAGCGGAAGAATTGCCGCAGAGTGGTGGTGATACCAAGCCCGTTGATTTTACGTATCCGTTGGCGTCGGTGGAAATGGATGCGTTGCTCCAGTTGCATCGTGATTGTCGGACACACGAGTCTACAGCGATGCGCACATGGTGTGTGGGCAATGAAACCCTGGATGCTACTTTCGGCGACAGCGAACTCTGCCCGCGCGGCGAACTGACGCATCCGTGCACTGGTCGTGTGCTTCGTGCCAACACGAGTACGTCTGTTGACGACGAGTTCTTGTGGCCCTGGGAAGGCGTACGATGTGATCCCTTTACAGACCCGACAACGGTGACGCACATGTACGGCATCGCTTTTTAGAATGGATTGGACTGAGCTAACGGTGGCTTGCAGCTATTTGCCGCGTCAAGTGCTGATGTGCGAGCTAGCCAATCTGGATTTGAGCGTGATGGTATCGCTAGAGCAGCTGTGAGTCGAAGGCTTCGCATTTAACGGACTTAGCAGCGAGACTGACCATGTCTGAGGTGCTGTCTTGGAAAACAGAGATCTATCGGGGAACGCTTTTTACGGAGCTTTTCCAGAGTGGTTGGGCGAAATGACGATGTTGCGGCTGCTTAATCTTGAAAGGAACGAGCTAACTGGGGACATCCCGGTGTCATTTGCTGACAATGATGCCCTCGAGCTAATGTAAGTTGAACTGAATCGATCGCCTTGTCATGATACTAACCTGCGTCATCTTGAACAATTCAGAAACCTGTCCGACAACCAGCTGACAGCCTCGACACTCAGTTTCTTCGATGCGTTTCGCCGCCTCGAACACTTGTTCGTTCACTTTTTCAGACTGCCTTCGCTTCTGTAAGCTTCTTGACAACCAATTCCGACTTCTTGTGCGAACAGGAACTTGTCGCTCAACAGAATTGAGCTGAAGCCTCCAAGAAGTCTGTTCTCAAGCGAGTTCTTGCGGGCAATGTACGAAGACAAGGCATTGTACACAGAGTAAAATGGATGCCTAACGATGTTATAATTTCTGTGACTCAGGAACCTCAGCCACAACACCTTTTACGGAGAGCTGCCCGATATGCCCATTTTCAAGTACATCGAGTCTCTGTGAGTAGCGTGTCACCAATGAATTTTCCCAACATGCACTGACTTTGGGACGTCCAGTGATTTATCCTCCAATTCACTAGAAGGTGAACTTCCGTCAGATCTCTCGCTGTGGGGCCGAGAAGACCCGCGTGACCCTGACGAAGACTCCGTCCTAACCGTTGTGTAAGTTTTGTTCTCGACTGCTTTACCAAATCCCTGAGTGATCTGAATTTCATTTTCGCTGCTCACAGGGATGTGTCGAACAACCATTTCACCGGCGATCTGCCTGCGATCTCGAATCAATCTTCGCTACAGCGATTGTATGCTTGATATATGTGAGCACCTTCGTTATGATCGATTTAGCTTAACTTCTTCTTTGCGGTCTTTAGCGCCATTCATGGAAACTCGTTCAGCAGCGTGCCTTCGGACCCCCCGCTTGGATTGTAGGTTATGGTTCAGGCTGGACCAACGGCTAATGCTAACTGCACTTTGCTCTCTAGGGTTCAGCTTGCGCACCGTCGACTGTGTCCTGTTGGTTACTCCGGATCAAGTGGTGCATTGAAGTGCGAGCCCTGTCCTCGAGGGACATTTTCATCCGAGGATGGGTTGGAGCCGTGCAAGTCGTGCCCACTGGGATCTGACGCAATGCCTGGTTCATCGGCGTGCGTGGAGTGCTCGTGGTTTACGTACGCTTGCGAAGGTTTCTGGGAAGACGTGGTCGCTGCTTTTTGCATCGGAGCGGCACTGCTACGTATGACTTTCCTAAAGCTCCGTCGACTGTGCGCGGGTGACCAAGCCCAGCAGCAGCAGCACGAAAGCGTGGCGCTGATGACCGCGGTACGAGCCCATAGTCGCACTTTCGACGGCGCGCAGTATGCCCCCATGGTACGTTTGCTTTGGATCTGGTGATGTTTGGGTGGTGTGACTAAAGCTGTCGAACGTCGTGCGGCATGCAGGGCCTCGTTTCGTCCGACACCATGTTTGGCGGCCAGATGTGAGCGACTTGAACAATTCGTTTAACATCCAGTTTCCCAGTTGGCTCCGAAACTGAGAAATAGCACCGCATCTGAAGCGGCAAGTGCTGTGCAAGTAGCGCTGCAACCATATCAGTGCAATCAGTGCAGACGAATGTAGTTCTCATCGAGGAAGTAATGAAGCGATGTCGGAACGTTCGCTTGAACTGGAAATGGCTGCACGTGCAACACATCGCGAATCTTTCAGTGTGATTTGCCTTCACGTTGAAGCAACCTGCAACAAACTTTATTTTTTTTCTGAGCTGCCCGAAGCCATGGGGGTGTCTTGGTGCCAGCAGCAAGTTGCTGGGCCAATACAACCCACGGTAACTCAGGTGACACCTTCGCCATCACGGCGCCCAGCCGTCAGTGGTCGGCGTCCTTCTTCTGCGACGGAAATAAGGCAACCGGACTGTTCTCGCCGAGAGAAGCAGAGATCCAGACAAGTGCTCTCGGCCGATTTGGCCAGGTGGCTCGCACCGAGTTGGGCGCTCGCAGTGCAGAGCTGCTTGACGCAGAGGCAGGTGCGTCGATGGCTCGCTCGGGCTCTGCACCACCGGGGCACCAGAATGCGGCGTGACTTGGTTTCACTATGGGTGACTGCCGAGGATTAGGCTTCGACGCGTCAACGACGGGAGCCGCTCACTGGCATTTCCTCCTCTTCAGCCAGACCCGTTCCTTCAGTTCCAAAGCTAATTCCGGTCAGTCGGCAAGTTCGCACGAGACCCGGAGGACGCTTTGTTGTGCGCGCCGCCCCCTGTCGCTTTAGCCACTCGCACATTGCCGCCCTGCCATGTTAGGCACGCAGGCACCGTCCAACAACTGGGGGAATTCGTTTGGCCCGCGCACAGACATGGACAGCGTGCCGCTCTTCGAGCGCGAGCACCGCAACGACAGCCAGCTCGTGCAGCGCCTGCAGAACGAGCTGGCGGACGCCAAGCGCTTCATGGAGGCGCAGGCGCGGCGCCAGAACGACCTCGACTACGTGAACGAGGACCTGGAGCGCCGCCTCGAGCAGGAGGCGCTGGACCGCATCACGCTCGACGCGCAGAAAGCTGAGGACGAAAAGTAAGTTGATTTTGCCGTAATATGCATCCCTGTCGCTTTAGACACTTTAGACACAGCGCTCACCATCTCTCTCTTTTGCTACTACAACAGGCGGTGGCAACAGGAAAAAGCGGCTTTGCAGGAGCAGCTCAAGTCGTGGGAGGCGCGCTTCGAGGACGAGACTCGTCGCCGCTCCATGGCCGAAGAGCGTCTGCGTCGTGCCGAGAAGGAGCTGTACCGTATGCACCAGAAGAAGTATGACATCGAAAAGCAGGTGCGCCGCGAGGAGAACGAGAAGCGCAAGCACGAGGCCGTTATTGTGCGCAGCCTGCAGTCGGACTCGCAGCGCGCGCAGCAGAACGCGGCAAACGGGTTTCTGGACCCAACGGTGAACCCCAAGGATGCCAAACCGGCTACTGTGCGTACCCGGCAGGCTTTGTCGTCTGCCATGGACTTCTTGGGAGTTTGAAGCAGTGGAGAAATCGAGGCTGCTAACTGCAGAGCTTCCGAAGTGACGGAAGTTATAAGGGGCAATCCTTGTGAAGCTGGGGGAGCCGCCAGGATGACGTCTTCCTTGCCGATGCGAGACGCCCTGGCCGAGTCTCTTCGACGGACTGCGGGCTGGTTGGCGATGCAGCAACTGGCGGGGATTCTTAAGCAGCGGAAGAGATGACAAGGAGGAGGAGGTGGCCGCGGAAGTGGTCGCCTCGCTCTCTCGGTGGCGCGTGTATCATATGAGCAGGATAAGAGGGGGAGCTGGATAGCCACTTGCATATAACTTTGCGTTTGACTCTTTTCGTTGTTCGTGGAAACTGAAGTTGCCGTGTCAAAACCTCAGACGACGCAAACTTGTTTTGGCGAACTGCAACCTACACTTGCACTTGCGACATGGCTACACTTTTTCGCGCCTGCAAAGGTCAAACTCGGCATCACGACGGCATGTGCATTCACGAGCCGACTCGACGAGCGGTTCCTCTCGCGACAATGCGTTTGTACCTCATGCGTTGCGTCGGAAACCCACGAGATCGACTCTCTCGAGAGAAGGTTAGCGTAGTCTGAAACTCGAAGGCTTTGCGAAGGGACATCAACTGGCCCGACCAACAACTGCTGCAACGCCTTTGAGCTCATGTAGAAGTGAGTTGCAGGCTACCAGAAGTTTGCGATGCCTCTGCAAAACGCCTTCATCGGTTTCTCCCAGATGTCTAACTCACACACTGCAAGCAAGTGGAAAGAAGAGCTCTATGCCATTGTCGTGGGCTGGTCATCCGCTTGTCACTTGCAACGCCCAGCTGGACGACAGGAAGGGAAACGTGCGCGCGCCGCTCGTGGAAAGGCAGCCCTGCCTCTGCCGATCGGCACCACAATTGGAGTTGCGCGGGACGTGCGGTAGCTCGCTCGAGTCGGCACTAAAATAGTTGCGTCCAAGTTAACCAGCACCTCCACTCGCGACCACTTCCTTATCTGTCACCTGTACCAGCTCTTCGCTATCCGTTCAGGACGATGCCCGTTGTTGTCGACACCATCCAGCCACTGAGCACCGCCACGACGGTTGCGCTCAGCTCGAACCCAAGCCAGGGCGAGCCGGACTCGACGACGAGCACGCAACTCGAACAAGCCGTTGCGCAGAAAGTCGCTGCCGACCAGGCGACGCAAAATGCCATCCGGGCTCGCGAGATCAGCGCGTCGGCAGCCGTGCTGGGCGCCTGTATGCCCGAGAGTCATTATCTAAACGGCCAGGACAAGATGGTGCAGTTCGCAGGGCTCTACGTTGTGCGCGGCCCAACCGAGTCCAAACACGTGCGCTACACCATGGACATCGCAGTGGCCGAGCTGCAACTCCGGGGTCGCTGCATTCAGCGCTTCCAGAGCTTCTTCATGCTACGTAAGAGGCTGCTTGAGGTGCTCAAGACTTGTCGAGGCCGTCTACCGACCCGCAGGAGCACGTTGACTGGTTCTGATGATGGTTCCGAGATTTCGGCAGGAGCTGAGCTCGTGGAGCTGCTCACCCGTCCTCGCTCCATCCAGTGCCCCGAGTGCGAGTCGACTTTCAACCAGCTCTCTGCAGTCAAGTTCCCGCGTCGTACGCTGTTCCCACCGAGTCTCCAGGACGTGCAAGAGAGATCTCAAATGCTCGAGACCTTCCTTGATGACTGCGTTCGTCTTGCTACGGCGTGGCCTGCCTGCAACCGCAGCAAGAGAATGTTCGTCTCCGTGCTGGGCAAGTTCCTTGGCGTGGACTTGGCCGCGTACCTTTCCAGCCAGAAGAAAATTGACACCAAAACTGAAGTTCGAGTTGTTGCCACTGCCAGCAACCTCGAAGGCGACGAGCAGCTCAGAGGCGAGAAGACCGAGTCGTCCAGCGAGATCGTGTACCTGCCGTCGCCCCACGAAATCTCCGACAAACTGCACTCGAGCGACAGCATCGAGGACGACCGCCAGTCCGAGCCCAACTTCTCCTTCATCTCCAACCCGTCCAAGGAAGACGAAGACGCAGCCATGGTGCGCTCCCAGTCGCACCGCTAACGTCGTGGAGTATCTGTAAGTTGTCGCAAAATACATTTTTTGATCAAGCCGTAGCGCAATCATTTCGATGCGACAGTCGTCGAAATTGTATGTGTACGCCATTTCAAGATTGGCGGAGATCATGGACGCGACTGCATTGGCCCGTTGTGTCCACGCCGATGGCTTCGTAGCGCTACCCGCTGAAACGTATGCAACCTCCGAGTCCCTGGTGAAGACCCTACAAACCCAAGTGATGCATCGATACGAGGAATTCATGGCTGAAGCTGCTGCCCAACAACTCGACCTGAAACTTCGCGAAAACTCGGAACGTCTTCCGGGGTTTTACGTGCGTGAAGGCGGGCGGATCGACATGCAATTGAGCACTTCAGCTTTCCAGACTCGTCCCTTGACAACTCACACAGTAGAAGTCGTTCACTCGGTGGACATGAATTTACTCAAGGAAATGGCTGCAACTTGGCAGCCGGTGCTCCAGGAGATCTTTGCGCCAGATGGCTACCATCTCGAGTACATTGGCTGTGTGTTGTCTCGTCCCGGAGATGGAGACCAGAACTGGCATCTGGATGGAGTTCACCGCAACCAACAAGTGCAGGAACCCGGTGAGATGGAGAATAACATGTTTTGGGCTAAGATTGTATTAACCAGGCAAATTTTATGTCTTTTAGTGGATCGCCTCAATGTGTTTGTGCCGCTGGTGGCCATCACGGACGAGACTGGAGGTACTGAGATGAAGATAACGTCTCACATCCATGATAACGGAGTCCGCGGAACATCATTCGAGGGATATCAAGATCTGCCAAGTATCACGGCGTGTGTGGAAGCCGGCACGCCACTTGTCATGGACTACCGCGTGTGGCACCGCGGCCTGGCAAACACGAGCGAGAGCACTGTGCGTCCGTTGCTCTACTTCAAATACGCCAAGATTGCTGCGCACAAGGCGCCAGCCGCTACTGAGAAGAAGAGGAAGAGAATCACGCCCATGTTAGTTTAGACACTTTAGACACTTGTGGCAATTTGCCACAAGCCGCTGGCAATGAAGAGGAATGAGGTTTTTCTATTTGGTGTTAGTGCTTTCCAGCAGCGACACAGTGGCCTCAAAGGCGAGCAGTTGGTCCGAGGAGAAAGCAGCTTGCGACCGAAGCTTGGCCACACGTTCAGGTAGCGCAACCCCGCGCTCTTCGTTCACGAGCGACGAGTTCTTAGCAGTATCGTAGCTTAGCAGATGACCCCAAATGGCTGGCGAAGCTTCCATGGTGAGAGTCTGCGCGAAGTGTTGGCGCGCGAAGCTCAGCGTATTGTCCCCTTCAGCGAACAGGTAAGCCACGAGGTGGTGGATGGCCAGTGAATACGCGAAAGCTCCTCGAGCAGGCGACACTTGCTGCTTGCACACTGCCTGCTGCATGAATTGCAGCAGCTTCGCATCGACAGCAGGCGACGCTCCGCCTTCAGTGCATCTCTTGAACAACTGCGTGCTGGCAACGTCGAAAGCAGCGAGCGTATGCAGCAGATGCGACTCCTGCAGCTCCTTCCACACAAACTTGCGTAGCTCCAGAGGGAAGTCACGAGTCAATAGCAACGTCACGCACTGTGCAAAGTGCGCGTTGCCGAAGGACGAAGACGTGAACTCCGAAATGAGCTTTTGAATGAACGTCAGCACCTCCTGCTCGTCCGACGAGAACGACACGGACTTGTTAGGCTCGGCCTCCTCGCCAGACTCGAGGCTCCGGAAGCGTTTGAGGTTCTGCACAATGGCTTCGTAGAGCAGCCGCGAGTCTTCTGGCGAGCTCAAAATCGGCCGGACGAGCTTGGGAAGCAGTTGGCGCAGCGCAGCATCCACGTGATCGTCGAACAGCACGTCGCTACCAGCGAAGAAGACGTGCACCAAGTGGAACAGCTTGTCCTCCGGTCGTAGTTCAGCGATGGACGGGATCGCCGCCATCTGAGGCGCCAGGCGCTCGAACTCGAACACAAAGCGGCACGTGGCGCTCACGATCAGCTTCATCTCGTCGCTCTGCGCACGCGTGGGACCCACATCAGTCGGCGGTTTGCCGTCTCCGCTGCTGCTGCTGCTGTACTCGATACGAGACAGCGGAGAGACCATCCAGAAGCTCGGCATCGGCAGGTTGCTGGGGATAAACGAGTCTTCTTCTTGAGGAAGACGCAAGTGGTACGAGAACTTGTTTGCCGACGAAGCGCCCGTGAAGATCTGCGCCGAGTGTTCCTCTTGCTCCTGAGTTGCGTTCACCAGCGCCTGGTAAATGGGGACGAGCACGCGGCTCATCCGTGTCGCGTCAACCTCGTTGCTAAACACGCCAAGCAGCCGCAGGAAGCTCTGGTGGAACAACACGCCAGCGAACAAGCGCGCAATTAGGTATTCTCCTCCGCTTCCAAGCCGCTCCACCAGGATCAAAGCTTGGTGGTACACGCTCTGCACAAACTCAGCGTTGTAGGTTGTGATATCCTGTTCACCTGCAGCGACAAGCTCTCCCAACAGGAAAGTAACTTCGCACGCTTGGGTCAAGTTGAGGTTGAAGACGGAAGAGCACGAAGCCACGGCGGACGTGGCGGCAGTAAGAAGAGGAGTCTTCACCTCACGAGAGAAGACTTGCACCACCTCTTCGTCGTCCATGTCATTGGGCAGCAACTCACTGCAAGCAATTTGGCGGTGGAACGAAACGATCGCCAGCAGAAGATCGCGCTTAGCCACTGTATCGCTCAGTCGCGGAAGCAGTTCACGGGTTACTGCGCCGGACTGCACCAGCTTCAGCACCTCTTCAAGGCATTTCGTGTCGAGGTTGTACTTGCTAGCGTGGGCACTCGCAGCAGACAGGAACCTCAGCGCCGTAGACAATTCCACGAGACTCTTGACGTCACTGAGCTCTGAAGTGCTGAGCAACAAACAAGTCGATCGAACAGCCTCGTCCTTCGCTGCATCCATGAAGAAACCGAGCTGGTTGAAGTAATGCTGCGCCTCATGGATACCCCCAAGACCACAGAACGCTTCGAGAGCAGCAAAGAGCGCCGAGTTTCGAGCCGCTGAGGATCGAGAAACATCCTGCACGAACCCCGATAGAACGGGAAACAGGTACGCGAAACAATGGAAATCCAGGCCGTAGCCGAGAAGAACCCGCCAGATGCGAAGACTCTCGACCTGCATCTTTCCAAACAGCCTTGCAGCCTCTTCGTCGTCCTCACCGCTGGGGATTTCCTTTAGAGCGAGGAAGCCCTTCGTGCTTTGAATCAAACCGCTAGCGATTAGCGAGGAAGCCACGCTGCGTTGACCTTGGCAGAGAACGCGCACGAGCTCCAAGGCTTTGAGTGACAGCTGCAGTGAGCGGGTGTTGCCTTCTTGGAAAGTCAGCACCGCCTCATTCTCGATGTACTGCTGCTGCAGTAGCTTCAGAAGTCTTGCGTTCGAACTGATCTCGTGGGCAGCACGAGGCGAGTGGCGCGCCACTGCAATCAGGATCTCCAGCATCTTCTCAGTAGCGTATTGGTCCGGCAGCTGGATAGTCTCGAGAATGTATCGCAGTCGAGTGCCCAAATCCATGTTGAGCAGTGCCTGCACGGGGTCTAACGCCGCCAAGTCCTCATCACTGATACTAGATCCGTCATCTGCCTCGTCAGTGTCGATGTAGACCACCTCCTCGAGTTGCTGTTGGTAGCTCTTTCCCTTCGTCTCGTTTACGACTCCATTGCGGTGCACATGAACTCTACCAGGAAGAACCACAGCGCCGTTCTTCATGTCAAAATCGTAGCCTTCATCGCCGGTTGCATCGTCAGCTTCTATCGGGACGATGAACGCGTGTAGAGCAGACACGCCAGCGCTCAGAGCAGAGTAATTCTGGTCGTCGAGTACAATTCGCAGCGTGATGGCCAAGTCACGAGGCAGAACTCGCGGCGCCACCGGAAGCGACGCTTTCTCTTGTAGTTGACGTTGATGCAGGATCTTGGCCACAACAGAAAGCGCCATGGCGCGCTGGCTGGCAACCGAGCTTCTTGCGAGATGAAGCAGCTCTGGCAGCGTGTATCCTGCAGCATCGGGGTCGTCGCCGTGGTGGAACAGGCCAGAGTGGACGGGAAGCTCCGCATCGGTGGCTTCAAGCACGTGACCGTCGAGGTCGAAGCGCTCGAGCGTGGCTTTTTCAGCAGCTGGTCGTGCTATCTTCTTGTGAGGCGCTTTTTCTTTCTTCTCACCGGTGCTCTGCGTCCAATCCAACTTCGCTCGCTCTTCAGCTGGCAGCTTCTCCGCCTGTTGTTTGAGCTCTTCCTCAGTTTCGACGGCCGCAAGACTCTTGATCATCTCCTCCTTCTGCACCTGCTCCCGGTCCTCCTCCTCCTGCTTCACGACCGACTTTCCAACCACCACCTTGGTTCCTTCCGTCTTCTTCTCCACTTTTTTTACCGTCTTCTTCTCACTTTTGCGTCGGTTTTTGATCTTCTCGATAAGCTTGGGGTCCAGCGAGCTCATAAGCTCCTGTTGAGCCTCCAGGATCTCCTGGGGACTCATCTCCCGCAGCCGGGCCTTATTGGCCGCATCAATGTCTCTGCTCTCCTGGTCTAGAGGCTTCTTCTGCTCCTTTTCCTGCTCGTTGCCCTTCGAAGTCTTCGCCTCTCGGCGTCTACGACCGAATAAGCTCTGGCCGGGGCCTCGTCTCTTCACCGCTGGGAAACCTGTCGGTTTGGCGTTAAACACGAAGCTTTGCTGACCCACAGGCGCCACCTGGCGCTCCACAACACCCTTGAGCACTTGTGGGGCGTCGTCTTCGGCTTCGTTTGATGCATTATCGGAGGTTTTCGACGCAGAAACTTTGGGAGCGCCTCCACGACGCGAGACTTTAGCTGCAGGCTGCTTCTTCTGGCTCAGGAACTGCTCCTGCTCGCGCAGTAGCTGCGCCAATTCGGCGTCCATGTCGACGCCATCAGCTCTCAACTCGCTCATTGTGCGGATGTGTGTGATTGGCCAGGCAACCCCATACAGCGCAACCGGTAATGCTCGGTTTTACCGGTAATACCGGGCGAAGTGACTTGGGCTGTATGCGGTACCGCATCGCCGAAGTCATAATTCGCGCTTTTGTCATAAGTCCTTCGGCGAATGCACCAATCAGCGTAGCATAATATTCCTGTCGCAGGAATCGACTCCATAGATCACAGTGTAATTTACTCGAAAACCGATTTCATAAGTCCCTTTCACGGACAGCCAACAATATAAATTACGTTCGAATCGATGTCATAATTCGCATTCAAAGCTAGGGCTGTCAACGCTCAGCCGGGAACACCCGGCGGACGTCCTCTCCACACAACACCCGAGTGTTCAAGTTGAAATCCCTTCGAAGTCCCTCCAGTCCCCTCAGACGCCACCTTTACGCCTTCACTTGAACCAACAATGATATATACTTAAAGCAAGACTAGGCTATCACTCGTTGATCTCCCTGAGCCACCCTCAGTCGCCAAGATGGATCCTCGTTGGCAGCGACACCAAGCTCCACGAAGCTACGCCGACGGCGGAGCAGTTACGCCAGAGCCCCCACGAACGCCGCCACGCAGAAATCTATCTGTATCGACTCATTCAGCGGCCTCTGCAAGACCTCGGAAGCCACGGTGCCTGGAAATGACCACCATGGAGGAGGGACATGCGCATGCACCGCGAGCACCCGCACAAGACTCGCCTAACCGGTACCAGCGGGACCGACAGCATGGGTCTCCATCGTCTCTGCAAGTTCCTGAGTGACCCTCAAGTTCAACGCATGCTGCCCTTCAACGTGCTCGTGCTCGGTCGATCGACGCGAGTACGCTAGAGGCGAAACCTGGGCGTGGAACGGGCCTAAGACTGTACAGAATGAAGCGACAAAAGCGAAAGGATGTGTGGAACTTTGCTCGTTTGGTTCCTCAAAACCGGTTCGTACACGTTGCCTACCATGAACTGATGAACGCGCATGGCGGCAAAGCGATTTGCCTACTTTGCAGCACTGTTCAGTCATTTCGGTTGGGTAAGCACAAAATCGTTGAACACATGGAAATGAACCACCCTATTGAGTTGGACATCTACCTGGAGGAGCAAGGTGCAGGTGTGGCTCGTCGGCTGGATAGCCAACGTATCGCTGGAGTCGATTTAGATGAGCAGCTTCCAATCAGAAAGGTAACAGCAAATGAGCAGCAGCAGGTGAACCAGTATCTCGCGAAGTGGGTTGCCAGTCATTTCCGCCCGATGACTATTGTGGAAGATGAGGGCTTCGTGCGGCTAATTACTCGTGACTTGGGTCGCATCAGTCTAGTTCGCCCGAAGCGCACACAACTGCGGAAGGATATCGTTATTTTGGCTGTTCGTTTTGCCGACTGGTTAAGGACGACATCGCAAAATTTAGCATATTATTTTCTTTGACTAGTGACATCTGGAGTGGCCGTGACGGCCATAGATACATCTCTCTCACTATTCACTACGTGACGGACACCTTTGAATCCCGAAACTGGACGCTAGAGGTACGCGAGCTCCCCGGAATTTACAATGGCCGTGCCATTGCCGCTGCGTTGGAACAGATCATGGCGGAGTGGGAGCTTCTCAAAGCCTACTGCTCAAAGTTTCTTCGAGACAGCGGGTCCAACATTGTCTGGGCTGCGTTCATGATGCAGGTGGACGATATGGTGTGTATTGCTCACACGCTGCACTTGATGGTCGCTGGAGCTTTGATTCAGAGAAACAAGAGAGACGTTGGAGAGGCCAGCATGGGCAGTGGAAGCTGACGAGGAAAGCACTGAACCAATATTAGAGCACCATGAAGATAAAAATCTGACTGAAGAGGACCGCGTCAATATGGAGAAGACCCGCGATCTCGCTGTTGATGAGATGGATGCTTTTCTCGACGAAACTATTTTGCGTCTTGAGCGCAACGATCTCGATTCAGTCAGTGCGGTTGTTCAGCGCTTCCGAACGTTGGCGACCTACTTTTAGGAAGTCACCAAAAGGTCAGCATCGACTGAGTGCAGTGCAAACCAAAGTGCAAGGCTTCGAGCCCAGTGCTGCTCTTCACATTCAGGCCGATTGCCCAACGCGGTGGAATAGCTGTTGGGAGATGTTGCAGCGGTGCATTACACTAGAGAAAAGTGAAGCGCCAGTACTACGCGTGGAAGGCTGTCCGTGATACGATAGAGGCGAAGTGCTTGAGCTGTTCCCGACTCCACTACTGTGACCGCAGCCTGCCACTCCCCCCCCACAGCGGAGGGGCAGCTTGTGGAGTGGATCAACTCCCTGCGAGCTGACGGTGTACCGGTGACAGCGCTTATGCTGAAACTTCAATGCTCTCCAAGTCTACCACGGGTGTCAGCTAACCCGCGGCGCATTCACAGCAACTTGGAGCTGGCGCAAACACTTCCTTCGCCGCCACAAGCTCGCCAACTCGTGCTGGTCAGACGACACCCAACGATGCTGCAGCCAAGGCCGCGGAATTCAGCGTCATCGTACGAGTCAAGATGAAGGAACTCAAAATATCGAAGGTGTACAACGCTGATCAGACTGGTAAGCTTTGAGTTTCTTTAGTTATGATAGTGTTTATTTCTAACAGACCTCGCTTAGGTGTCAACTACGAGTACGTTCCTACCCAGACTGTCTCGCCGCTGGGCGCCAAGACGGTATGGGTTCGTTGTGCAGGAAAGACCAAGGAACGCGTGACGGTCATGCTGCTTGGCGACAACGAAAGCACCAAGCTTGACCCCTTTCTCATCTTCAAGACCAAGCCATCTAAGATCGCCCACACCGCGAGAGAAAACACCGCGACACGTCATGGCTTCGGCCGGAAGATTTGGTCAGAGCTTGACCCGCTTCAACATGGCGTGCAGATCTACGGTAATGCTACCGCTTGGTGGAACAGTGAGTCGCTTTCCTCAGCTACCATTTCCTGCGTCGGCCCAACATGCATGAGCCAGTGTTGCTGCTTTGGCATGACTTTTCCGGACACTGGCGGACCGACGTGCTCATGTTTGCGCGCCTGCTCAATGTCGAGCTCGTCAAGGTTCTCCCGGGGTACACGTACGTATGCCAACCGGCTGACGTCGCGTGGAACCAGCCCTTCAAGGCTCGCCTCCGCCATGAATGGGTCGAGTTTCTTGTTGCCAAGTTCGTGCTGCCGGTGCGGCGGTGGCTTTCAAGATGTTGCCGCCAACGCGTACAGAGCTAGTGACGTGAATCAAGGATGCCTGGGCGGACCTTTCATTGACGACGATCAAGGCAGGTATCCGGAAGGCGAAGATCGAGACAAGCTCCCAACCAGAGCAACCTGTGTCTCTTCCTGCTCCTTCCTGCACAGTGCCTAACTTAAACTCGGTGGTCATGCTTCTGCGTGAGCACGAGATCATCACCGAACTATCGAAGCTGCTAGAGACATCGAAAAATCGTACGAAGAAGCCGTAGTCTAAACATAGCGAACAGATATGAACTGATCATAAGACACTCACTCGTTTCTTAATGCGCGAAGGAGCGTGATTGAGGAATGAGCTAGCACACGCCTGGTGCGCGCAATGCACAGCGCACTTCGGCGGAGATATCCCTGTTTCCTGCGTTTTCTCCAATTTACCAACTTTGGCATCTCTGATTGGTGGAAGTTTTGGTAATGAGATTTGATTGGTGGAAACGCTACCTTCCTATCTACTAAACCAGTTGATTTTGATCAAACTGTGCACGACTCTCGACAGCATGGTTTCTAGCAGGTTATTTGATGCTGCATGTTCTTTATTGAAGCAGAAGACTGTATAGAGAATACTGATCTAGGCCTGAATACAGTTCCCGCCAAATCATTAAGACCCCCGATCCGCCGGGACACTTTTGGCAATACCTAGACTTCTTGGCCGAGATAGGAACTGCTACTTTGATATGTTCTCTATTATGCGTACGGGGACCCACTCGTGTTAACAACTTAGATTTCAGTGTAGCTGACAGGGCTGGTATACAAAATCAAGATTTTGGCACCAGCGCCAAATTCTTAAGACCACAACCTTTTTATGATGGAAAATGCACTTTTATGAACAGACCATACAAACTTCTATATTAAAAGTTAGTACTTAGTCAGTCCACCTTTCTTCTTGATCACCGCTAGACAGCGGCGAGGCATGGGCTCCACTAGCTTCAGGAGGTAGTCTAGCTGAATGGCGTCCCATGCAGCTATAATTTCAGCCTCTAGATCAACAACGTTTTGGTACTGACGACAAAGTGCGTACACCTTGGTCGCCAACGCTAACCAGACGTTCTCGATTGGTTTGCAACCGGCGAGCGAGCTGGCCACACCATGGTGTTGATCTGCATCTCCTGCAAGAACTGTTTCATTTCATGCGAGCCATGAATCGCAGGACTATCTTGTTGAAATACAAAGTCAACACCGTAGTTAGCGTGAGCGAAAGGTAGTAGATATTCAAATACCGTGTAAATATTGTCACCCGAATTCTGACGCCCACGCAAAATGGCCAGCTCACTTCAGCTTCAGTATGTACTCTTCCACCCATTGCATACGGGCAGCCTTGTGCGCCGCCGTGAGGGGGGGGGAGGCGGTCCATCTTGGTGTAAACAAGATGGTCCCCACGCTGCAAAACCCGCTGGATTGTACTCACGGACGCCTTGATGTCAAGGTTGGTCATGAGTTCGGTGGCGAAGAACTCACCTGTGGCCGCTACACGCACGAGCTGCCGCAGCTCTCAGCTCACGCTCCGTTAGGGCTGGCTGCCGCCCAGCTCTTCGCTCTCCACAGTAGTATATATAGAGGCATTATAAGTCCGTTTTTGAAAAGCAATCCTCCCCCCAAACAGTCACCCACACGCCCTCGTCCACCCATCTTTTTCGTTACTTTCTATAAAACCCAATTTCTCTATCGATATGAGGCGCATCAGACCCCAGTAAGTAGTCCATTCAATAAATAGCTAAAAGCATGTTCAATCCCCCTCTACTCGGCTTTATATCCGTTACATTTCCATCGCTTCGTATGGGATCCAATCAACAAATTGATGAAGAAAGGAAGAAGATGCCAATGGATACCCCACCTGCAAAACTCTACCCACCCAACCTCAAGAACGTCACTACAACTCCTTGCTCCGACTACGGTGTCCTTTTTTGCGGTGGCTTTCAACATTTTTACTGCTATATCCATCGGAACGACCAGGCGCCTGGGCTTTCTGCCACCGCGACGAGATCAAGCTTCTCAACCTCTTGCGCAGGCACGGGTGGACGTACGACGCGTTATCGATGTGCAAACAGCGGGAGTATGCCCCCATGATGTATATGCTCAATCAGAAAACCGCGAATCTGGCTATTGACACGAATGACAACGCACATGACGAAGAGTTCAACTTTGGTGAAGAAGATGAAACCAAGGAGTCGGAGCCTGTCAACCCGTTCCGAGAGCGTGACAACTTTGAGAGCGTTGAGAGCGGATCCGTCGACAGCAGGGTCAGTGAAGATGTATCTGCCTACCTCAGCGAGGAGTAGTGGGATGAACTCTGATGGCTACATCATACTTCAGCTTAACGACTACTTAAGCCACTTCAGCTTAGCGACTACTTATGCCACTTCAGTTTAACGACTACATAGGACACTACAGCTTAGCAATTACTTAAGCCACTTCAGGCTATACTTCCCGTTTCAAATATTTTTATAACTATAATTTTTTGATTTTTTATAGACACGCATATATAACAACATGAATTCAGTGCAATACGACAAACTCAAGCGGGTTGAATATCCCGTTAGTGAAGTGGGGGAGCAACTATCGAGTTAAGGTACGTAATTAGTATGGTATCACGACTTTCATTTCGAACGTTAGTAGTTCTAAGACTGTTCGCATGATTAGCAAAGCATATAAGTTTCGAAGAAGCGTATTAAGCGTGTGCTTGATTGCGAATATAGACTGGAGCGTCGTTATAATAAGTTCCAGGGAAAAGCCCTCGAGCCGCAAGAGTTTGATGATTTCAGTCAGGATGAGCTGTACGAGATGGTAAAGACGTTTCTCGAAAGCCAAACCAAGGCGGTTAAGATAAACATTCAGCTTGGATATAAGCTGATTGACCGAACCAATGGTCTCGAGCGAGACTACTATCCCTCTAGCATTACTACTATTTGGGATAAGCCGATTGCTATCAATTCGAAGGGGGGCGTCGAGAAGAAAATCACTAGCAATATGAAAGCTACAGATCTCACTGAGCGTATTAGCTACCCGTCTCGGATTACCAGCTCAAGGAGATGAGCTCGGCTAACGTTGTCATCTACTACAGGAACCATAGCCTTCGTGATTCAGAGATTAAAGTACCGGAGTGTATTTCTAAGAATTCCACCATTATCAACTTCCCGAACACGAATAAGAGATGCACGTTCTATTTTATCGCGTATCATATAATCGAAGGAGAGAAGCCTCAAAGGATTGCTACGCATGCTAAGCAACGATTCAGGGAGTATTGCGAGTTTGAGAATATGGACTACTCAGCTAAGATGTTCAAGAACTTCGAGGGTATTGACATCATGCAGTTCGATAAGTTAAAAGACTGTTTTCAGCTGGCTATTAATGTTTTCGAGATGGATCAGGAAACGCTAGAAGTCAGTAAGATTAGAGCTAGCGATAAAACGTTCGAGAATGTTCTTAACATCCTTGACTACAGTGGGCATGCTATGCATACCACGAATCTATACAGTTTTTAACAAGTATCCTTGTAGTGTGCGGAGCTGTGCTAGATAATGATAAGAAGCTCATCTATTACAAAAGGACTAAATGTACCTAGAGAGCATTCCTAAGAATACCAGACAATGTGTACCATCAGAGAATCGTCTCAAGTCACTTCTATCTAAGTACAAGCTCGATACTGTCGATCAATATATGACCCACGTCATCGTCTATGACTTTGAGGCTATCTTGTTTGATCTCGATAAAGCTCGCGGTGGAAGCACGACCTAAACTAACCGTCATCAGGCTGTATCTGTCTCGATCTGTGATACTCTCACAAAGCAGGTGAAGTGTTTTGTGAATGAGACATCGCGAGGCCTACTCGATGGCATGTTCAAGTACACCGGAGCGGTGTCAGCCATGACCGAGCATACAATGAAAACAAGCATAAACAGCTATATCGCCGGATCGATGAGAGACTAAACAAACTAGTGAGACTAATCAAGACGTCATGGACGATGTGACACTTGATAATGTCAAGAAGATGATGGAAGAGAACCCCAAGCTGAAGGAGTTCGTTAACCGAAAGAAGAAATACGAGGAGGATAGTGAGCTACAAGACCAGTTGTGTTCTCAAGCACCCGTTATCGGGTTTAACTCAGGGCAGTACGACATCAACTTGGTTAAGGATGATCGATTTACCGTGCTATGTAGTGACAACATCAAGATGGTCATCAAGAACTCTAGCTACATGTGTATATCGACTAACGACATCAAGTTGTTAGATATCAGCAACTACTTACCGCCTGGGACGTCATACGTTGGCTATCTAAAGACCTACTTAGGTGGCTGTCAGTGTCAGGATAAGGTCAAGTGTGTTTGCGGACTTGGTACCTCTTTTCTGGTGGCATGCGCTGCACCCTCCGCTCGTCTTTAAATGCGCAGACAGACCGGCCATCGCCTGTCGTTCGTGCTGACAAAGCTACCCTCTTTGGTACTCATTTCAACCTAGTTCTGGCATCAGTCGTTCTTGGTGGGCACACACATTTTTAATTGTACAATTTGGTGTGGCACTCACAAATCAACAGGCTAGTACGTCAGTTTGCAAGATGCAGAACGTGATGGACCTACCAGCGGCGCCAACCAAGAGCAGCAAGCTTGGTCGATTCCAATGGCAGGTCAGACTGGCAGCGTCATCGCTGATCTAACGGTCAGCAGTGAAGGCAGTAGCTCTGAAGAAGAGAAAGCTTCCGTGCCAACTGAAACACCGGATCCGGAGCAGATCAAGCTGGTGGCAGCAGCCGCTGCTGCTGATGAGGCGGACACGTACCAGCAGCGAGTCAAGAAGCAGAAGAAGACGAAGCCCACGAAAAAACCCTGGCTCATTGCCAAATCGAGAAAGCCGGGTCGCCAAGCCCGCTGAGCCCCCGTGAAGGACTCCAAACGCATCTATCACGCGAGGACTATAAAACCCCAGTTTATTCAGGCGTATCTGGTCGTATCAGGTATATGGGAAGCGCTTCAGTATTTCCGCGATCAAGTTGAAGAGGAGAGTAAGGCCTCAGTTTCGAATTTTCAGCTCGGCAATTCTGAAGATGAAGTTGTGGATGTGGAGGTTGGTGACACTGAAGAAACGGCACAGGAGGTAGAGGTTACGGAGCGTGAAGAGGCTGGGGATGCTGAAATGAACGAATGTGACGATTTCGTTCAGTTTGGCCGTGTAGTCGCATGGCCCTCTGTGGTTCACCGCTCGGTGGATATGCAGATCAAAGAAGGTGTCGTGTTGAAGGACAACTCACCAGCTGACATTTGCCAGCGCCAAGGAGACTGTTACCCGGATATTTGCAACACCGTGATGGCTAATATTTCTGCGCGGTTGACAATGCAAGTTTCGCGGTCACTGCTCAAACGGCATTGCGGGGTCTTTCGACTTGCAGCTCTTCCAGTCACACACCGGGATTGGTGTTCGTGCTACGGCCGCGGTACCGATGGGGCTGAACGTGGCTCCATACACAGGGCTGCTGACTGACTACGACTACGTCAAGTCCGACGTTCAGCGCCAGTACGTCGTGAGTATGAGGTCTCGGGTGAGAGGAAATAAAAACTCTTCATCGATGCAGAATCGTGGGGAACCCATGCACGGTTCATCAGCCACAACTGCGATCCGAATACCGAGTTCATCGATTTGTGCGAAGTTCATGCCGTTGTGAAGGCGTTGAAGGAGATCGAAGCAGGAATGGAAGTGACGGTGGACTTCGTATCCACGTGGTTCGAGCACAACTGCAACGGTACCTTCTTTTACAGGTCAGGGCCAGCTCCGGTCACGCTTAGGTCAGGCACAAGGGCAACCGTATGGTGGTAAACCTGAGTTCACTGATTAAAACAAATCCAGCCGCTGATTAATCGCTGTCACGTTCTCCTTCTGCTCACCTGTTCTCTCCAACACAATTTAAGCGGGTGGCTGCGCCGAGTTGGCCGCTCCGACTGAATGTTGCGTCTGCGCCCTCGAGTAGACTGGTACAGCCAGACTGATCCAATGGTATCGCGCTTGAATTTTTCAATCGCTCGCCAGGGGATGTTCTCCACGGTCTCCCACGTAAGCTCGTGATAACCTTCCGACTAGTGATGGCAAAATAATTATGTTCGAGCGGCAGCGTGGACGGATAATGAACTACGGGTGGATTGATAAAAAGGCACTGTGGTAAACTACGTGGTGCTGGACGAGAACATCTCCGTCTTTCTGGAGTCAGTTTACACGGCGTCTACGTCACACAGCACTCCCTTTTTCGTCACTGATATTCAGCGCATCATGGGCAAGTGCGCATTTATCTGCTTCGTTGCTGTCGTGACGGACATCACCGCCACCAGCTTGTCTGGACGACGCATCGGAGCTTGAAACCTCTGATGTTCTTTCACGGCTGTATCCCCCACGCGCTGCTCCTGGTGGTGAAAGGTTTGTTCACCAGCTTCCGTGGTTGGAGACACTGGAGACGAACTGCCGCCAGCTCGATCGATTTCCCAAGATGAATCAAATGCTGTAACTTTTAACGAGTTGAAAGTTTGGTGGGGGCAGCATAAGGCACCTAAGAGCAATAGATGCACAATCCCACCGTTTATTGAGAAATATGGAGCTGATAATTTTAAGATTCTATTCATCAAGGAGTATGAAGTTGTTGATCGTAAGTATTTGTTAGCATACGAATCGTTATGGATCAGCAAGCTCAGCCGTATCAATAAAACCAACCCATTCCGTGTTAGGTGGTTGAATATCAAAAAGTATTACGAGAATGACAAATAGAGCATTAAGACCAAAGTTAAACACTGGGAGGATTCAAACAAGGAAAGAGTATGTGAATACAAACAAACTTTAACAGCAGGCACGAAGTAGAGAGGTAGGCAAAGATGCTATGTAAGTATGATGGCAATCAACGAGAGTTGACACGCCATGAGAGTTCTGCTCGCCACCAAGCGGATATGATTCAATATCGAGAGCCAGTTCATGGAAAGAAGTTTTGATGTGATGTTTGCAACATCGAGACCACGCGTTAACTTCTTTAAGAAAATATAAGTAAAGACTATTACTATATTTTATAGCAATAGGTGCTTATGTATAAGTACTTGAAATCTATCCAGACACCTGGCACAGGGAGCACTTTTCAATATAACACTATCTAAGTATCTTGTGCGCCGCTACTCTAATGGTACGCCACGTGCGTGGCCACACTGGACACGCAGCATGAAAAGCTCCCACAAGACGAGCTCCTCACGAACCTCCACCACCTCCCGCACCAGCCGTGCGAGGGGAACCACTCCAGCAGCCCCCGCAAGGTCCGCGCGTGTTTCGGCCCGGCCTGGTGCTTCATGCACGGGGACAACAACAATCTCCGTGCTGGCTGGGCCTACATCAGCGGGCGAGGTGCGCATGCTGACGATCGTCCGGCTCAACCTGAGGACCGAATGCCTGAAGGTGCTCATCGCCCGCGATATCGACGTGCGCATGGGCCGCGTCGATCTGACCGATGACAAAGAGGAAGCGAGAAAGACACCCGAGAGCTTCTGTATAAAGCGAGATGTAAAGGTAGTTAACAAACTCCACCATGCTCCAAAAGCGATTTAAAAGGATGATGTTGTATTTGCACAAGAATACATGTGTCT
>JAABLK010000239.1:0-39108 GCA_012295415.1 Phytophthora chlamydospora
CGCGCAGCGCGGACGGCGAGCGCTCACCCGCGTGCTGCTGCACCAGGGCCTGCAGCTGGGCCACGCGCTGCGGCAGCTCCGCCAGCAGTGCGGCACCTGATGCAGTTACGCTCTTGTTGTACTCTTCCATGATCTTCTTGGTGGCTTGTGTCTTGGAGATCTTTTTCGGTTGTGACGTGGACGGAAGGCGAAGCGGCAAAAACCGGATTCGTAAACGCATACATTCGTCAAGTTAATCATTAAGTACGATTCGGGAAGTTGCAACTTCCACTGCATCTTGCGGCAAAATGTGTTAAAGTTACATGCTTGGAAGAAGCTTTCGTATGAGCATGGGAAGGCCTTAATTTGATAATATATGAGTCCATAGGTTTCCTACACTAACGGCACAAGACAAGGATCCACTCAGGTGGCGGCAGCCGCCTCTGCTTCCTGCTCGGCGGCAGCTGCGAGTCGGCTTTCGGGGGTCGACAGGTGCGAGCCGGCCACGGCGTTCAGCGCCGCGCTGTCGATCGGCTCTTTGAGGCCGAGTGCCTGGCGCGCCTCCGCCATGAGGAACACACTGCCGCACACCACGACCACCTCGTCGTCGGAGGAGGTTCTCGACGCGGCCAGGGCGGCGTCCACGCCTTCCTTGATGGTTGAAATACTGTCGTACTCGCGCTTTTCCTCGCCGTCGACACTGGCATTGGCCAACGCCAAATTAATCTCTTCCAGCGACGCTCCACGCGGGTGGTTGGCCTTGACCAGGTGGATGCGTTCGTGCAGCTGCTCGTCGCTCTCGTCCGGATGGCAGTCCCGCACCACCTGCGTGATCTGGTCCAGCACCTTGTTGATGGCCTTGTCGGCCGAGAAGCCGCACACGAACCGGAACTTCTTGTCGGGGAACTGCTTGTGCAGCAGTCTGGCCAGCTTGTCAATGGCCTGGGGGTTGTGCGCCACGTCCAGCACCACGGTGACCTTGCGTTCCTTTGAGTTGGGGCGCATCACATGCAGCACCTGGAAGCGGCACGGGGGTCGGGACTCGAGCGCCGCGGTCACGCGCTCGTCCGTCAGGTCCACGCACAGCTCCTTGGACACAAGGGCACCGCCAGTCTGCAGGGCGTGCAATGCATTAAGCTGCACGCAGGCCTCGCGGGCGATGGCCGTGTTCTCGGCGTTGTAGTCTTCGTCAAAGTCCGCCTGCAGCGGCACTCGCACGAGCGGGGCGTTATTCCGCGCAGCAAACTCCACCATGACGTTCACAGGCGTGTTGGGGCCCACCACCACGGGCACATTGGGTTTGATAATGCCTGCTTTCTCGCGCGCAATAGACTCGCGGGTGTTGCCCAGGATGCGCATGTGGTCCAGCCCGATGGACGTAATGACGGACAGCGCAGGTGTGACGATGTTCGTCGAGTCCAGACGCCCGCCGAGGCCCGTCTCCAGCACGACGCAGTCCACGTCCTGCTTGGCGAAGTGCAGGAAGGCCAACATGGTGGTGATCTCGAAGAAAGTGGCAGGGATGCGCAGCTGCGCGCTGATGTTGAAGATCTCGGACAGCGACTCGCACACGTCGCTCTCCGAGATGAGCGCGCCGTTGACCTGCACGCGCTCGCGGAAGCTGGAGACGTGTGGGGACACGAAGAGCCCCGTTTTATAGCCCGAGCGCTCGAGTGCCTTGGCCATCTTGAAGGCCACTGAGCCCTTGCCGTTGGTGCCGGCCACGTGCACGATCTCGAACTGCGACGCAGGGTCCCCGAACGCCGCGTTGAGCTTCTGCATGTTGTCCAGCCCCAGCTTGACGGCCGAGAAGCGGTTCACCTGGTACAGCCGTTGCAGCAGCATATCGTACGTGGCGGTAGTGGCCGCCGCCTTCCTGGCCGCATCCTCCTGCTTGGTCGCTGCTTCTCCGCTGCTCGCGCGGCGTCTGGCTGGTCTCTGCGACATGAAGCGCGCGTTGTCAAGCAGCAATGAGTTGCCGCCGGCGGGGGTGGAAAGCACGCCGGCTGCTCCGCAGGTGGAGAGCGGTTCCGCGCGCGCGAAGGTCCCGGGCGCCGGCGCCTGGCGGAACTGCGCGAGCGAAAGCGCCGTGTACGAGCGCAGCAGCTGCCAGCGCGCGGCCTCGGAGCCCCGCACGGAGGCTCTGCGCAGCGCCATGTTCGTCAAAGTACGAGCTGAGCTGGGGATGTGCGCGCTGCGATGCAAAATCGTTAATGGGCGAGGTTTGTTGAGTCAAAACGAACGTGGCGTGGTCCACGCCAACCCTCACGTCGAAATGGACGTGTGTTTTGTTTTGACTTGGTTTTTGTATTGGTCGTCCCGGTTATGTACCATGGTAAACGCCAGGATTGGATGCTGGACAATTTGAAGCGGACTACGGTACTCTTTCAGATGAGCATGGCTGCGCTGGAGCCGCGCTTCCTGCAGGCGCTGCGTGAAGCTGGCGGCGCCGCAGTGGCCGATCTGCTGCTGCGAGCGAGCAAAGAGAACGGGGATCAAGACGCAATTGAGACGCTGGTTGCAACCGCGTACGCACGCAGCTGGGAGCGCCTCCACTGTGGCAGCTGGAAGACCGTGGCCAATGTGTGGCGCGAGGCCTTCGGCCTGGCCAGCGTGCTGCAGGCACGGTGTCTGCTGCATAGCCAGCAATTCGTGGAATGCCTAGCCACGCTGGACTTGGTGCGTGCCTCTTTGTATTTGGAGATGGTTTCTTGTGAGCAAGCGACCCTCACCAGCTGGAACTCTTAACATCGACACAAGTGCCTCATGATGGCTGGGCCATTAGCTCCGCGCGAGACCCACCAACTCATCGCAAGCGTCGAGAAGCAGCTCGAGGAAGCAGCATTGGTACAGTGCACGCTGTCTTTTAGGGCAGGATGGTCTTCATTGCGTCTTTTCGGTGGTCTGCTAAACAAGCTTGCGTGTTGGTTGATGGCGCCGGGGCTTCAAGCAGCCTGAGCCAAGGGTACATGTTGCTGTCGAAGATATTGTCGCTGCTTGTGCTGACCGGTGCATGCAGCCAGGACTGGAAAGGATCGGCGATGAAATGGAGGCGCCGCCGACGCTGAGATTTCCTGTCCGCAGACTGGAGATGCCCACGCTGGACGAGTTCCGCCGTGTGATGCTGCAGAAGTACGTTGGTGCCGGTGGAGAGCTACTAGTTCAACGATGTTCCTAACGACCGTTGTTGCGTGTCCAGTGAGCCGGTGGTGATCACGGGTGCGTTGGAGTTCTGGCCGGCGCTAGGACGAGCTGCCGGCCCTGATCGTGCCTGGAAGGACGTGCGCTACCTTCGCCGAGTCGCTGGGCTTCGAACTGTGCCCGTCGAGGTGAGTAAGGAAGTGTTTTACCTTGCGTTTTGCACTGTCTGACCATGCCACTGCTTTCACGGGTAGGTGGGGTCGAGCTACTTGGGCGACGACTGGGGCCAGGAGCTCATGACCTTGAACGAGTTCCTGGATCGGCACATTCTTTCGCCACTGAAGAAAAGCAGCAGCGGTAGCAATACTGAAGACAAGAAGCTCGGGTACCTGGCCCAACATCGCCTCTTTGACCAGGTACTGCACGTTGGTGTTGAAGCTGCTGGGCACTTTGGATAGGAATTGATGTGTTTGGCTGCTTCGTCAACAGATTCCTGCGCTGGGGCGCGACATCATGACTCCCGACTACTGCACCGTGCAGCGCATTGAAGGTGAAGACGAAGATGAAGAGGACATCACAATCAACAGTTGGTTCGGGCCTGGAGGAACCGTGTCGCCGCTGCACTTTGATCCCAAGGATAACGTGCTTTGCCAAGTCGTAGGGGCCAAGTACCTCCGTCTGTACGCGCCGGGAGAAAGCGAGAGACTCTATCCGATCGAAGGTTTGCTCTCCAACACGAGCCAGGTATCAGTGGAAGACCCCGACGACGAGCAGTTCCCCAAGTTCCGTCGTGCGAAATACGTCGAGTGCGTCCTGCATGAAGGAGAAATGCTCTACATTCCTCCCCAGTATTGGCACTACGTCAGGTCGCTCTCCACCAGCTTCTCTGTGAGCTTCTGGTGGGCCTAGCTCGAATAAATGGCCACCTATTTGTGAGGATATTGTGCCATGTTTGACTCTTGGAGGCGTCTTTTCAAGGCAAGTGTCATATCTGGATCTCGCCGCTGGACGAAGCGACGCTGCCGAGCGAGCAGATAAAACATGGTGGGGCTGTCCTTATCGCAGGCGGAGCTGCTGAAAGTGGGGCCGATCGCGAGCCACCACTCGTTGCGACTGCTTCCTGTCAGCAAGAAGAAGAAGAAGGTCTTGAGTTCCGCGTGCTTTTGAATCTGGAATTCCTCTCTCACGTTTGGTGATGTTGACAGCAAAAATTCGTCATTGGAGACGAGTATGGCGTCGTGTCGAGCTTCCAGATGAAGAAGGGTGAGCCGCAGAATGTGTACAAGTCGGTGACTCTGGCGGGCCCCATCGCCTGCGTGACGATGGGGACGAGTAAAGGAACCGACGACAAAGCATTCATCGCCACGGGGCAGCACGTCCACGGCTTGAGCAAGAAAGGAAAAGAGTTTTTCAAGTTCCAGAGCAACCTGGCCGAGCCGATGCGCAAGATCCACGCCTACGACAGCCACCTCTGGACGACCACGGACTTCACCTTCAACCAGTACGACAACGGCGCCGACAAGCACTCGTACGTGACTCCCGACCGCATCAATGATGCCCTTGTGGTGCCTATTAACCACGAGCAGGACTTCTACGGGGTGCTGGGGTGCCAAGACCGCTATGTGCGTGTCGTCAAGGATTCCAAGTCGGTGTCCAAGAAAGCGATGGCTGCGCCAGTCACCGCACTATGTCGCGTTCCTCCAGCAACCGGCAAGAGCTCAAGCTCTTCTGGTCCTGCCCATATCCTCTACGGCACGGCTGCCGGTGGTCTTGGGCTCGTCAGCTACAACGGAGATAAGCTCAAAGTGAGGTGGAAAACGTCAGCCGAGGCTTCCTTTTCCTCCAGTACGAGCAACGACACTGGGGCTAATGGAGACGGCGGGTTGCCTCCATCAACGGCCACCATCAACTCGATTGCGTGCTTCGATATCAACCGCGACGATCACCCCGAGATCCTCGTGGGGCGAGACGATGGTCGTGTTGAAGTGTACTCGTTCAATCCCAGCTCGGGAGATGTGGTCAAGTTGTTCGAGCACGCCAACAGCGACAGCATTCGCTGCGTTCGGGGCGGAATTGTGGCCACCCCGGGCTTCGAAGAGCTTGTCGCCACAACTTTCTCCGGTCGCGTGCTGAGCTTCACAACGGAGCCGCTCGATCAGCCCGACGACGACGACAACTACGGCCGATCGCGCGGCACGGTGCAGCGTGAGACGCGTATCGTGAAGCTACGCAAGGAAGTCGCCGCTCTTGAGGACAAGATCGCGCGGTTGAGTCTGCAACGCGGCGCCAAGGAGAAAGAGTACCTTCCGGTCGCTGAAGACCTGGCGGTGAACAGCAAGTTCCAGCTCAATGCGGCGCTGGGGGCCTATGATGTGTCTCTGGAGATCCCTGTTAGTATCCAGATGATCGTGCTGCACTCGGCCGTGCCCTTGGATCTGCTTGAGAACGAGAGCAACCTCGCCATTGTCAGCAAGTCGCCGTGTGATCCCGCAAACGGAACGCACTTCCTGGCCACCTACCGCTGTCTAGAGCCAACCCATCGACTGGAGTTTCAAGTGCGGACAATTGAAGGGCAATTCGGTAACGTGGAGGCCACTGTGGTGGCGAATACTCAGCCACGATCGGCGCAGACGATCAAGTTCTACGTCAAGCCACTGTCCCTGCACCATCGCGTCAATGAGCTCACGGAAGTCGAAGAAGCGGAACTGCAGAAGCCAAGCAATACGCTACAGTTAAGCGGCGATTTCTCGCTGGTACAGATCCATGACTGGGTATCGATGTGTCTGCCGGAGGTTCCCGGCCGTCTGCAGACTGAGGATGTGACGCTGCGCTACCGAAACACCTTCCTTGGGAGCTTGCTCGTATGTCGCTACAGCAAGGGCGAGGCCAGCTTCTCGACGCCTTCGGTGTCAGTTCTTGCCATTCTAAAGGAAATCATCACCAAAGAAGCCACAGCACGCAAAGCTACGCTCAACATCTCGCTGGATATCAAGAAGGAGAGCGTACCGGTGATGCTGGGCTACTTGCGGCCTCTGCTGGACGCTAAGCACGCGCTCGCCTCCCAGGTCAAGCTCATCGATGGACTCAAGGAGCTGCAGCTGCACGAGGAGGACTACACGGCTTGGATGGCGCCAGAGTACCAGCACATTCTGGAGAACTCGGAAAAAATCCTGGCCGAGTTCAAGCTCAGCCCCAAGGCGCTCAATTATCTCGCCGGCATCCTCACCGACCTCTACGTGGACCTGTGCAAGTTCCGCGGCACCAGCGCCAAGCAGAACCTGCCGCGGCTCTACCAGCTTATTGAGCACTACCACTTCGACACGCTCGTCGAGTTCTACATGCGCGAGTAGCAGGCTGAAAAAAAGCAGCACAGGTTGCCATAACGATCACAATTCATTGGACTTTGTTTGGGTACAATGTACCTGATATCCATGTGACGAGGCAGAAATAATCAGCGGAACTCGGCGTCATACGAATGAATACGCTCGGCCAAAAAGATGACTCGCAACCTCATGGGCTTGACACTGTTTGGCACGAGATGCTCACACCAAGCTGTTGCTGTACTGCCAGACGCATAGCCGACGGCACTTTGCAATTTGCCTTCTCTCGAGCAACCTCTTCAACTCGTCAGCCAACCGTCCAACCAAGAACTTCACCTCGAAACTCAATGCAGTCGATCCCAGAACACGACGGGACTATGGTGGAAAGCCCGTCCGGAGTGGAGATCTGCTTCAAGAACCTCTCCATCTCCGCCAAGGTGGCCCGCGCGGAAGTGCGCAGTGGCGACAACGACGAGCTGCCGACGGTTCTTAGCTCCACGAGGGAGGCCATGCGCGCAGTGCTGTTTCGCTCCAAGAAGAGCGTGGAGGTCAAGTCGCTGCTTCGTGATGTGAGCGGTTCTATCAAACCTGGAACGCTCACGTTGGTACTCGGTCGGCCTGGATCGGGAAAATCTACTCTGCTCAAAGCTCTGGCTGGACAGCTTCCCGTGGATGGTAGCAACCGAGTCGAACTCGACGGAGATATCACCTACAACGGCATCCAGCAGAGCGAGATGCGCGATTGCTTGCCTCGCTTCGCTGCCTTCGTGAGCCAAGATGACGACCATTTCGCGACGCTGAGCGTCAAGGAAACTCTGCAGTTCGCCTACGAGTTTGCCGGTGGAAGCACAGAAGCTGTCCGAACTTCGATGCAGCCAACACCCGAGCAGGTTATCAAGTGGTTAGGCCTCGAGCACTGCCAAGACACAGTTCTGGGTGACGAAACACTCCGTGGTGTGTCCGGGGGAGAACGCAAGCGCGTAACTCTTGCAGAGGGTCTGCTCGGACGACAGAACGTGTTGCTGCTAGACGAAATCAGCACGGGTTTGGATGCCGCGGCTACACTGGACATCATCTCGTTGCTGAAGAACACGTTTGTGCTCAAGCAGCGTCGGACCGTCGTGGTGTCGCTGCTGCAGCCAGCTCCCGAGGTGTTCGCGTTGTTTGATCAGGTCCTGCTGCTCAACTCTGGAGAAGCCATGTACTATGGTCCGCGAGAAGAAGTCGGTCGGCACTTCGCCGCAATTGGACTGCAGTGTCCACCGGAACGCGCTGTTGCAGACTTTTTACTCGACATCGGCACAAGTCAGCAAGCTCGGTACGAGAATATCGTAGGGCCCTGCCCTGCGGTGAAACCTGGTTCTTCATCCGAGATCCAACCACGCCAGATTGGGGATCTTGCTGAACATTTCCAGCGCTCTGCCGTGTACAGCCGCACGGTGGAGTACTTGGAGAGTCAAATGAACGCTCCGCAAGATGGAGGTGCGATAGCGAAAGCTCTCGTGCTTGCACGCTCGACGCCAGCGTTTTCACAGAGCTTTTGGGCGAACACCATGTCGCTCACCCGTCGACAATTGATCCTCGTCAAGCGCAACACGGCCTTCCTACGAGCTCGTGCGGTCATGTCCATTTTCATGGGGCTAATCTACGGGAGCACCTTCTTCCAGACGAACCCCACGGACATTCAGGTCGCTCTGGGGCTCTGTTTCCAAGCGGTTCTCTTCCTGCTGCTCGGGCAAACGGCTCAGATCATCAGCTTCGTCGAGGCTCGAGTCGTGCTGGCGAAGCAACGTCGAGCTCAGTTGACGCGGTCGGCAAGCTACGTACTGGCCTGCTGCGCGGGGCAGCTACCGGCAGCATTGGCGGAGAGCGTCGTCTTCGGCTCGATCACGTACTGGCTCAGCGGCTTGGACTTCGATGCGTCGTCCTCGTCCCTCTCACTCGCGTCGCGGTTTATCGTGTTTGAGGCCATCCTCTTCTTGACGCTGCTCGCATCCATCGCTTGGTTCTTCATCGTCGCTGCCATCTCGCCCGACCGCAACGTGGCGTTCCCAGTGGCCATGACGTCCATCGTGGCTGTCATCCTCTTCGGCGGCTTCGTGGTGCCCAAGGACCAGATCCCGGACTGGCTGGTCTGGGGGTATTGGCTTGATCCGGTGGCTTGGTCGCTGCGCGCACTTGCTGTGAATGCGTATCGTTCGCCATCGATGGACCAATGCGAGTTCGATGGCGTCGACTACTGCCAGCTTTCTCAAGACAAGCCGACCGCAGGCGTCTACTACCTCTCACGCTTTGATGTGCCCTCGGCTCGAGTGTGGGTTCCGCTGGCAGCAGGATTCTTGCTGATCGCGTACGCCGCCTTCATGGTGGTTGCTTGGCTGGCGCTCGAGCGTATGAGTCGTCAACACAGTGAAAGCTCAAGTGTTCACCAAGAAGTGTCGTCCAACATCACCGGCGGTCGTGCATCGGAGACGGATTATCTGTTAGCCGTCACGCCACGGTCCGATTGTGCTGCGGTGGATGAAGACGTGTGTGGAGTGATGGTGAAGGAAGCTGCAGTGATCCCAGTCACGCTGGGCTTTGAAGACTTGTGGTACTCGGTCCCGGACGCTGCTGGTGGTGCTTCACGAGCTCTCCTGAAAGGCATCAACGGCTGTGCTCTTCCTGGCACTGTGACAGCTCTCATGGGGTCCTCCGGTGCAGGGAAAACAACACTGCTGGATGTGCTGGCAGGACGCAAGCCCAAAGGATCGGTGCGAGGTCGAGTGCTGTTAAATGGCCAGCCAGCGACTGAATTGGCGGTGAGAAGAAGTACAGGATACTGCGAGCAGGTCGACGTCCACTCGGACGCGTCTTCCGTTCGTGAAGCTCTCGTGTTCAGTGCTTTCCTGCGTCAGGAGAGTACCGTGCCGGATCAAGACAAACTTGCTGTCGTGGAAGAGTGCCTGGATCTATTGGAGCTGCGCGAACTCGCCGACCAGATGATCCGTGGTCGCTCCCATGAGCAACTCAAGCGCGTGAGCATCGGCGTGGAGCTAGCGGCTCGCAATAGCGTGCTCTTTCTGGACGAGCCGACGAGTGGCCTGGATGCCCAGGCGGCAACAACCGTCATGCGCACGATACGCCGCGCTGCTGACCAGAGTCGATGCACCATTGTCTGTACGATTCATCAGCCGTCGGCGAGCGTATTCGCGCTCTTCGACAAGCTGCTGCTGCTCCAACTCGGAGGCGAGGTCGTTTACTTCGGGGACAGCGACGTAGCGGCCCTGAAGGCGTACTTCGAGAGGCTACCGGGTGCGAAACCTCTTCCTCACGGATACAACCCCGCCACCTGGATCTTGGAGTGCGTCGGCGCTGGAGTGGCGCGGGTCGGAGACCAGACACCAGAGTTTTCACGCATCTTTCAAGAGAGTGAACACCACACGGCGTTGTTGGCGGCGTTGGCCAGCCAGCAGCGCAGCCGTGGCGAAATGGTGGCGTTGAACTACTCGACGAAGCGTGCAGCAAGCTCGTGGACGCAAATGAGGTTGCTCACAGCTCGATTCCGCACGCTGTACTGGCGCACGCCAAGTTACTCGCTCAGTCGACTGGTCCTAGCGGTGGGCTTGGGGCTGATCATCGGCGCAGTGTTCTCCGGAGCCGACTTGACGACCTACCAGGGTGTCAACGCCGGCGTGGGTGGGATCTTTGTGTCGCTGACGTTCACCGGCATTGTGGCGATCAACAGCGTGTTGCCTGTAGCCGTGCAAGACCGCGCAGCTTTCTACCGCGAACGCTCGGCGCAGAGCTACAACGCGCTCTGGTACTTCCTGGGGGCGACACTGGCCGAGATCCCGTACGTCGTCGTCAGCAGCCTCCTCTTTTCGGTGCTTGCCTTCACGATCATGGGCTTCACAGACGGTGGAGATGCCAGTTGGGGACTAGCCACCCTGGCCCTCTTCTGGCTCGTCATGGCGGTCTTCACCCTGCAGCAGGTGTATCTGGGTCAGTTCCTAGCGTACGCGCTGCCTGGCGTCGAGCTGGCGTCTCTGGCCGGCACGCTGCTCAGCAGCATCCTGTTCCTGTTCTCGGGCTTCAACCCGCCCGGCAGCTCCATCCCGATCGGCTACCGTTGGCTCCACGTGCTGGCCCCCCAGAGCTACACACTGGCGGCGCTCGTTGCGCTGGTCTTTGCCGACTGCGATGCAGGAGACAATGACGACCTTAGTGTCAGGTTCGGGTGCCAGCCGTTGGAAGACACGACTCTGGAGCTCGAGGGGCTGAGCGTCAAGCAGTACGTCGAGACCGTCTTCGAGATGAAGCATCACGACATCGCGCGCAATATCGCGGTCAGCGTGGCGTTCGCAGTCGCTTTTCAAGTGCTGGGGCTGCTCTCGCTGCGGTTCATCTCGCACCAGAAGAAGTAGCCGTGAGGAAATGGGAAGCGGGAGGATACCTTTCATATATTCTGCACAAATTTCATACGAAACGAGTCTTTCTTGGCAAGTTGAAGTCAAAGTGCAAATCGACCATCACTCCTGAAAAAAGGCAACTTTTACCTTCAAACTGGTCCATGGACCGCAGTGGTGATGCTGCAGTGTTTTGCTATGGAGAGAGGCTTGAGCGTACCCTCCGGGGAGGAGTGGGTTTCGCTTTAGAAACGAGAGGCAGGCGCGCCGTTTTCTCGGCTCTCCTCTCCCCCTTCCCCTCGCAGCACTTCATCTGAGACCAACATGGTGCACGAGTTCAAAAGTACATGAACTATGATATGATGTATATCCTCCAACACCCAGTGCTGTGTGCATGCAATTCCAGAGAAGCCCCGTCGTATGGACACTCGGAAGAAAACATGTGCGGGCCAAGGCGTGCGGCTCGCGTTTGAGCACTTGGCATCTCATGTATCATTTTTGTTCGGCCGGCACTACGCAAAACTTCAAAGAGCGTATATACCGGTAGCGAACGAGGTGAAAATGGCTTTGTGGGGGCGGGCTTGATCCCATTCGCCAACATCCCAACGAGCGAGAAGCCTCTCGCCCCCCTCCCCCCCCTTCCCCACACACCGTCATGGAGACGCGGTCTTCTCCGTCCATGCAGGAACTACGCGACCTCGCGCACGAGCGCGGCCTCAAGTACTACATGCACTTGTCCAAGCCCGAGCTCTTCTCGCTGCTACAGCGCAAAGAAGGCGGCGGCTCATCCAAGCCTGCCACGTCCACGGTCTCCTCCTCCTCTGTAGCCGCCAAGACAGACGCGGTGCGCAAGGCCGAGAAGACCCCAGAGCTCGCCGCCACGCGCTCTAGCGATCGTCTGTCGTTCCGCCAAAGTAAGCGCAAGACGCGCGACGACGAGACCGACGCTGAGGCGTCGAGGGGCCACAAGAAGGCCAAGGTGGCCATCAACACGCTGGACCCCATCATGCTCACAGAGCTGGGGCCGTTCACGGTGAGCGAGGAGAGTGGAGAGGGTGCTGTGGCTGGGGACGTACTGACTCGATTTCTTTGCGTTTGGTTTGTGCAGTTTGAGTTCACGCGCACCAACGGGTCTGTTGTGGTTTACAATGTGGAGACGCTCGTGCAGTATATCCTCGCGACGGGGGACTTCTCGGAGCCGGAGACGCGCATCCCGTTCTCGGACGAGGACTTGCGTCGAATTGATAGTGAGGTAGCAACTCCTGTGTCCTATGCTCCTCTGGTTAGATGACGAGAGAGTTAAAACAAAATCACTCTTGATCTCTTGCCAGGCGAGCAAGGCGAAACTTAGTGAGAAGAGCGTCGTGGACGCCAAGAAGAACAAGCACCAGTTCGAGGAGCAGAAGGTCAAGCGAGACGGAATTTTGGGTGAGTGAAGAGACAAAAGCGGCTTGGGAAGACGGCTGAGGGGTTATCTGTGTCTGTTTGCTGACGGTCTGGTGCCATGTTTTGCTTGCTTCAGGGCTCGAACGCTGCGCGTCCGAGTACGTGAACCGGATGCTGGAGATTGTTGAGAGCGACGACCCCGAGGAGGGCGAGATGCTCCTCATCATGAGCGTGTTCCCATCGTTCTCAGACATCTTCGAGCAAATCCGGAGGAGCGACTCGGAGCATGCCAAGCACAGCATGGGCCACTTCATCCAGTACATGAAGGGTCCCAAGAACCGCCCCACCGTCGACCACAGCGGTCTTCTGCCGGTCATTCTGGGCTTCCTAGAGGACGTATTCAAGGGCAAGCAAGGTGCCAGCGCCTTTGGGTTTTGAAACTGCAGCGTCTTGTCGCCCGCGTCAACACCTCCACCCGTCGTTTTCCGGGTCTGTTGCCGTTGTCGTCCCCATGAAGTCTGTGTAGTATGCATTGCGTAAGTAGGGTAGTCGTAGGTTTGACACTAAGTAGGCGAGCAGTAGGATATTAGCGGTAGGCAGGTACGTCGAAGCAAATAGCTTCATCCTCTCCGTGTTGCTTCGACCAAAATCTCGTCGTCTCTCTACTGTACTCTCTACTGTACATTCTCCGAATGGACGAACACCTCTCCAATGGCACCCGTCGACAATCTCCCATTTAACGAACCAGTAAAAGCAAGAAGGAGACCATCACTCTTTTGGTAACTTCAAGATGAGGTGTGGACCACACTAACCACGTTGAAGCGCGCCAAAACGCTTTTTCACTTTGGAAACCGCCCAGAATAACCTGCATCGCATGGCGCAGCGCGTGGAATCCGCGACATATCGGTCCTAGCAGTAGTAGCGAGGCCCAGTGAGACCATCCACGTGGTCCTTCAGGAGCTGTAAAGGTAGCACATCACCGCCATGGACAGCGACGAGCAGCAGACGCAGCAGCCAGCGCGGGAACAACCCAAGAGACCCCCCCGCACCCCTCTTTCCTCTCCCCCTGCAGTCTCAGCTGGAAGGCCTCCCGTGTTATTGGAGAAGCAGCCGCGTGCAGTATCAGTGCGAACGCCGAAACCCCGTCCAATGAGCGGGAAGCTGCTAATTAACATCGACGAGCAGACACAGGCGCAAATTCCGAGCCAAAACAGCGCCCAGACGCAGGAACAGGACGCGGCAGGGCTTTCTTCTCCAGTTTCAGAGAGCGGGGAGACGTCTCCCATGATGTCGGGGCAAAAACGACGTGCGGGTTCCATGAGAGACTCGAAGCCGCGGCCGTTTGGAGGAAAACTGAGGATCGACGTCACAGCTGCCGAGATGTCGGCGCCGCCCATCATCGGCTCGCCTCTGGGCTATTACCCGTCCAAGAAATTGCCGTCCACGACGCATGTGGACCATCCAGTGTCCATGTTCACAGCTGCAGAGAGCCATTTGGGCAGTGGGTTGCTGTCCACCGCGACGCCGTTCTTGGAGTACGGCATGGTGGTGAGCCTGGTGTGTGATGACAGGGGCGGACTTGTAGCCGCGGAGGGATTTGCGGCTCGGGATGTGAAGCTGGAGAAACTGAATTATGGTGTGGAAGCTCCTATGACGAGGCTTGGGCTTGGCGGCATGGAGGAGCGCAGACTTTTTGCAGAAGGAGGATTCAGACTGCTGTCGTGCCCCTTTCGTGACTGTTTGTTTGAGGTGGTACCGAAGATGACATACGATGCAACCATTGCGTTGAGATCGCTGGTGGAAGATATAGGTCAGCCGTCAAACAATCAACACACACTGGATAACCTGCGGTTCAAAAGTGAGGCTGAAACCCGGTTGAATGCGATGATGTACAAGAAGCTGAAGGGAACACAAGTGATATACGGACAGGTAGGCGGCATGGTCATGTAAAATGTGCTTTTATCAGATACTTGAAGTAGTATGTTCTAACACCGCCTTGCAGACAATTCAACTAAGACACATGAAAAGTGGCAAGTATGTGTCGTTGGATCCTTCTCCAATTCCTTTTCGTGGATCGGAATACGCCCCGGTACGCGGTTTACACTCATGTTGGTGTACTTGCTCATTTCTAACCGTGCTTCTAGGTGTTTCTAGACCCAGGGGGCCCCAGCTCGCACTTTAATGTACTGCCACGCTTTAAATTGCGATCGAAAGGGGCACCTGTCCAACTCACAGATCAGGTGCGTGCAGTCCTTCGTTAATTCTCTCGGAATGCTGCTATCAGCTCACCTCATTTTTGTGGTTGTGGATTTCTATATAGATGATCTTGACCGGTGGCACTGAATCTCAGCCATATAATTTATTTGTTTCAAACCGAAACACAACGGACGGTGTGTCGACAGGGGTAGTTGGATCAAGCGTACATTCATCACAATGGAGAGCTGTTCACTATGACAGTCTTGATAGCGACACCTACGCTTCAACCGAGGACTCGGGCTTACACTTCAAGAATGATGAGGGACTCCGTGCTGGATCGTGCATCCGTCTATTTCACTTAGAATCCAGTTCGTGGCTTGGTTTTAATGGAACGAGCGCACGCGACTCCCCAAGCGGTCCAGTCGTGCTCCACTACAGTGACGAAAGCGAACAAGAGGATGGTACCAAAAAGGCACTCTCGTCCGATTCTTTGTGGGAAGTTGAGCACTCGTTCGTGTATGAAGGGGGTCAAATTAAGTGGCGCGAGGCGATTACTCTTCGTCACTTACTGACAGGGAAGTATTTAGCAGTTGCACGTCAACAATCTCCGCGTGCAACCTCTCGAGCTGGTGTTGCTGCAAGACTATCATCTCATATTTGTGCTCAAGCCATCGCCCAAGAGCAGCCACAGCTTTTCCGCTTCGTCCCTACTGCTATTGCAGACGAAGAGTACGTCGCACAAGCCACCTAATTGTTTGTATTACCACTCTGACTAACGATGCTCATCAATATTCCCCTCTAGATCTCAAGTTGAAGGCGGAGATGTCGTGCTAATTCAGCACCACAAGACGAACAGCTTCGTACACTCAATTGATACCCATGCCTCCACAATGGCGGATATTCGGCTGTCTTCTAAACCATTGGCACACAACTCAAATTCCAGTAAAAGTGGTGCCCACTCTGGGGAAGCGTCATTCACCGTCGTAACGCTTCACGGCGCTCGAGATGAGGACGCATTCAAAATTGTTGCGGTGCCTCAATCAGAAGTCACTGATACTTTATTGCTGGTGTCTTACAAGCAGGCGCTGAGCCAATTTCTGGACCATTTTGACATGAGCTTTCTCAGTGATGATCGCTCCTGTCTTCGTTTTGATCGTGATACCACCGTTGGCATTTTTAAGCGGATCGAAGGCGTCCTCGCGGAGCTGATCAATTTTTGCGTCAAAGCCGAGGAGGATTCGGTTGATCAGCTTCGATGTCGCCAGAACCTCTTTCGAACCTACCAGTATATTGAGCTGCTCGTGGATATGATCAAAGCGCCGTTTCAATGCTATGGTGGACCCTTTTCGATTGAGGAGATCTGCTCCTACAACGATGAGTACATGAACTCAGCTCGAGATCCTGGTGATGACAACGATGAGCTTGAAATGAAAGGGTCTCCAGTTCGCCTAAAGTCAGATGCGCCGGCTACTTTACAGTCTAATGATGCATCACCGAATAACAGAGGGTTAATCTCCCCGAGACGATCGATTTCGTCTCAAGACAGTTCGTGGCGCCGCAAAAGTTCTGCAAGTGGGTCGGCATCTCGGCTTGAAGTACATGTAGCTGCGATGCAGAGCCTGAACCGGATCATCCCCGCCATAAACGTCTTGTTGCTGCACGTGTGCTGGTCAAACCGGACGAATGAACTCTACGTGGTGAAAGTTGCGATGCCTGTTCTGATGGAGTTGCTTGGGAATGGATTTCAGACCTCGTTGCCGCTTTCCTATTTACTTCGCGAAAACCGGAACTTGGTGGAATCTATCACAGGGTACCCGAGCATCATCAGAAACTTTTTTGAGTTGATCGCTACTCGAGGGAAATCCATTCGGTACATGCAGTTTCTGGTTGCGTTGTGCACTTCAAGAGGCAAAGGCGTACCAAAAACGCAAGAAGCAATTTGTGAACTGCTTTTCAACCCAGCAAACGGATATCGCGACGATATCATCATTCCTATTCGGCCTTCTGATAATGGCTTTGAGATTTGTACATCCAGTCACTTGTCGACGTCGGAAATGAACTACGATATCGAATCGATGTTCAATCGATCCGCGAAAATTGCAGAATCAGCCCCAAAACCCGGGACCTGGATGCCTCTATCCAAGTTTTATGAGGAGTACTATACAAAAGCGAAGCACCGGGCGCTGGGACAATACTGCTATGGTCTCTTTCGCCTGTACGTTTCGTTATGTCTGGATCGAAACTACGTCAGCATCGAGTACATCCAGACAGCATTTCCACGAGAACATATTCTTGATTCGGTGATGGATCCCCACTTGTCACGCTCATTGCGTTCGGTGATGATGGATCTGCTGCGTGTAGCTTACGTTGATTGTGAGCCACAAAAGCCCATGTCTTGCCCGAACTACACTCGTATATGGACGGATATCGGGGCAAGCGCCACACAACCTCTGCCGGGCTTATCGCATGCAGGGTATTCTCCGGAAGATCTTGCATTTTTCTCGTCTCTGAAGGAGTACTGTGGCTCCTATCTTGATCATCTGCAAGGTGCTATTGTCATCGACGAGATCCCTGAAAACGAGTTAACACTCGCTATCCTTCGTGTATCTCGGAAAATGGCCGAGTTCGGAATGTTCTCCACAGAGGACGATCTTTCTCGCTTTGTGGTCCAGCTGTTTGATCTACTTGACGAGCGAACTGATTTCGTTGGTGAGCTTCCTGATCGCAATGACTCTGAACCCTTCGAGCACAAGAAGTTGAAAGGGCACAGAATGCCAGCATATCTAATGTCCGGTCTCCGTCTGCGGCAGAGATCCGCCCAAATGAATGTGCAGGGATCAATAACACCTCAACAGCGAAATCGTCCATTGGTCTCTGGCAACGGTGATCGCCGATCCGGGTGGAGTGTAGTATCCCAGCCGTCGGCACACCTGAAAAATGCTGTGCTTTTCGATGGTGCTGGAGCAATGTCAAGTATTCGTATTACTAAGGAGCGTGATTCTTCAAAGCAGTACAAGACTGTTGCTCGGGAAGGAGTTCGTTCATCAAGTGGTGAAAACAGCGCACCCACTGCGAGCGTTGAAAGTGGCCCTCATCGGCATTTGAACAAATTACTCATGCACAAGCCTGACGGCAACCCACAAGAGTTTGTGAACGTCCACGAGATGAACGAAGTCAACCGGGTTGTTATGGAGATCAAGGATGAGATCTGTGCGATTTTTCTGCTTGTTGACCAGATTCGTATCGATTTTCTGATTTCGACGCTGTTAGCCTCCTTTCAAGCTCGGCATGGTGGACCACCGTCAAGTTCTCCCGCAAGACCTCGTGATCCGGATGCCATTCACACGGCACTCTTCGACGATGCAATAGTGAGAGAAACTGTATCGAACGCTTTTGTCGCCCAATCACGCGGACTCGACATCTTACCTCATGGTCACAACCACCCTGACAAGATGTCTCCGCTTGCAGTCTATCTATTTGGCTCGAAGTCTTTGGACTGCAAACTGTCGCTGTCAAGACTGGGCAGGAGAACGGCCACGACGATTTTCATGCAGATGCTCATGTACGAATATCCACCCCTAGTGTCGAAGGCTTTGGAGTTACTGCTGCAACAGTTTAACCAGCACGACCAATTTTTGAAGGAAATGCAAAACGTGCAGCTGCTGGTCTCGGATGAAACAATTTCAGTGTATTACAAGTTGAAGGGTGATGTTAACGAGCTTCGGCGGCTCGCTGAGACTACAGAAGTATGGATGGATTTGACGTCCAGGTCCGACTTTGAGAATGCCTCTTCGGTGTGTAAATTACTACAATCGCTGGTCAGAGTTATCGAGCATACGAAAACTGAAAACTCTAGCGTCAGTGTGGAGTCAACGAGGCCAGGTGGGGTGCGCCGCAATCTTCGAATACATCCCTCAGGTGTGTCAATCAGTGAGGATGAGTCCAGTGACGATATTGCGAACTCTGCTGCTGATCTGCTTTCAACGAATTCAAAATGCGCTCCAAAGCAAATGCTACCGTCGGAAGGAGACACCCGCAGGCTTGTTCATCGTTTCACAATCGAAAAGCAGCCTCCAAATCGAAAGCTTAAGCACCAGATCGATCGATACACCCTGGATCCAGCTATTGGCCGTGTGAGCCAGTTTTCAGGCAGCCATGAAGTTGTACCTCCGCTGTGGAGCAAATTGAGTGGTGATACTCCTGTATTTACGGAAACCAAGAAAGAGGATCAGACCATTGCGCTGGAAGCTCGTCGACTGTTGCGAAACCTTCGAGCTGCTCAGTTTGCGCTCAACATGCTTATCGATGGCGCCCACTTCTATGAAGGTCATTTTTCAAGTGACAACGATGGACAGGAGCATTTGCCAGGCTCCCCAACTACTCGGTCTAGAACGAAACTCCAGAAACGGCAGCGAGATCAAATTCGAGCCGTTTTTGGGCAGGCTATGCAGTTTTTGCGCGCGTTTTGCACGGGCGACGCAGAGAATCAGGCTTTGGTTGCGCCTCATGCTACCATGATCGCGCAATACGTACGTGAGCTTCCTATCGCTCAGGAGCTTCTGGTGTCGATTTTTGCGGACAATTTTCCTTTGTACCAAACGGTTCCAACGGAGTTGATCAACACATTCGTTGGTCGGTTGATTCATGACGGCCCCGACCCTCGATACCTCTTCTTTCTGGAAACACTCGTGCTTTGCAATGAGCAGCCCATGATCGAGAACCAGTTGCTGGTGCTATTTCAAATGGTCAAGAGCTTTGAGAATGCAAAGGTTCTACAAATGTTTGACGTTGCATCCCAGACGACGGAGCTGTTGGGTGGTTTGCTAAGTAAGCACGCCTATCTTCTGAAAGGTGGCCAAAAGGCAAACCGTCAACTTCAGCATGAAACTACATCTACAGATGACGTGGTCTTGAACCTAAATTCACCGCAATCCCAGACGACCGCCACCACAGCAACTGCTCAACTGGATAACGTCGCTGATACTGGTAAGATGCTTGAGTATCATGTTCGACTGCTGCACCTTTTTGCCGCATGTGCAACCGGTAAGAATACCAGAGTGCAGGAGATATGCCAACAGATTGTACCGCTGGTGAACGTGCTTGACCTTCTGTGTTATGACGACTGCACGGAAGGAGCTCAGTTTGCGTTACTACGGTTTCTGGACCAGATTTTCTTGACCGCCGATGACGTCGAAACTCCTGCGGTGGATGACCTCCTGCAAATTATGATTGTTTTGAGTCAACTCTGCGAGCGACGTGTGATCCAGTATTTGTCGTACATTCAAGTGAAGGATCTGAATCGCCAGACTACGTTGTCGCTCCGGAAAAACAAATCTAAAGCGGGTAAAGTGATCGGGTTATCCTCGCAAACGCCTCTCGAGTCAGCGCCCTTATTCCTGATATTATTTTCCGTTATCCCGACCCTCTATTCGTTTATCCAGCAGTTCTCCAGCTTTGTCGACAACAGCGAGGAGGCCCAGTACTATTTGTTTCGCTTCAACAACTGCGTGGCATTGCTGCTAATGGTTTGCTCGACGAGCAAATGGCAACTCCCGGAGGATATCATAAGCAACTTTGAAGAGTTCATCTATGTCATCGACAAGTCAGTTCGTCCCAACATGCTGCAATATCAAGCGCCGATTCCGGTAACACTTGAGCAAACGTGGTCGATGTCGTTAAAGTATCGAGAACGACTTGACTGCTCAAAGCTGAATTGTGAGCAAGAAATATCGAATTTGCTGCAGTGGGCTTTTACTGAGCGCGACAAAGAGCTAAGAACCGAGTCTTCGCTGGGGTTTAACAATCGATATCAAGGGCTTGGATTTACAGATGAGCAGAAGGCACTCAGTGTACCGGAGGCCTCGCCGAGTGACACGAAAGAGATCAGTCCGCTGGGCCAAGCTATTCGAGATAGTACGTCAACCACTGGCGGTGTTAACGAGCTAGATCGTTCCAAGAAGACGGCTTCTTACAAGTTGGACAGTCTTAGCATGAATAAGCCGGTCGCGTGGGGGGATGGAGGGGCTAAACAGCCGAATCCAGCCAGCAAAGAATCGTTGCCAGCGAGGTCTGCTGACGTATTGGAGGCGGTTGAAACCAAGAATCGAGGGAGGCTGCTTCATCGGCTTTCACCGAGGCGATATTACAGAGGCTTGCGAGCTGGTAGAAGTTGGTTGTCCATGCCGTACGGCAGCCCAAAGAAGGAAACCCCAGTCAGCCCATTTTCAACCTTGGGCTCACCTGAGCGCCGAGGTTCGGATGTGTCGTCCGTACTGAGCAATGGCGAACCGCCCGAAAGTGTGCAATTCCTCGTTCGTCAACAGCAACAGTTTAGCGAGCTGGACCAGTTTCTCTCGTGGTTGCATGCTCATCCAAAAGTTCACAGTGCAATGAGAGACGAACTCAACCAAATGGTTCAAGGTATCCTCGGTATCGAGGCGTCCATGAAGGATGAATTTGACCCTCACCTGCACGTGAGAAACGTGTGCTTGTCGTTTGATTTGGTCGTCGCAAAGCTTGTTGAGCATGTTGAAGCACTTCAAGACTCGAGTTACCTCAAGACCAACCTGACATTGCTGAACGTATTTTGTCGAATGATTTATGCTGTCGAAGACGCCGAAGAGCGCCACAAAATGCAAGTGAAACTGAACCAACTGGGGGTGACCCGGTTAGTAGTACAGTTGATAGCATCTCGTGACAACGATGCATTGTTTGCGAGCAGCATTGAAGTGGGCGTTGCCCTATTGGATGGCATGAACGCAGAAGTGCAGGAAAGTTTTTTCGGCTATTGGAGTGAACCAGTGAACGAGCAGTTCTTTGGACGCATTCAAGACCGGATAGAAAAGGCCTGCAAGTTGATCCACAGCGTCGATCGGGCGAGTGTGAGCGCTCTTGCGATACAACGGAGTGACGCAAATGATGAAGCTCTGGACGTCCCGGGAGATGTGGGCGACCTTAAGAAGTTGAACCACCGTCAGTCCATGTTTGGCCTCGATATCGACAGCCCTTCAGTTGATAAAGCGCCAGCAACCGAAAGAGGGGCATCGAAACGATTGGGAGCACCTATCACGCCCATTTTCCGCTTCCTGCAACTTCTCTGTGAAGGGCACTACCTCAATGCGCAGCGAGCTCTCATTGCACAGCCACGCGCAGTGGTCTCTGCAAACCTGGTTGAGACTACAACTTCTTTTCTCCTGGACACGTACCTTGCCCTTACGGACCTGGATATGGGACTAATTACTCAGTTGTTTGAGACGATCACCGAGTACTGCCAGGGCCCGTGCGTCGAAGCTCAGGAAACTGTGGCCAACTATAAGTTTATCAGTGCTGTGAATGCGCTGTTAACCCACTCGTTTGAGCACCGCGACCCAAGAGCCCAACTCGCAGTGCATCAGCTGCGTGCTGCCATCGTAGTTACATTGCTGAGCATCTTGGAAGGACGAAGCGATCGCGTGATTCACTCTCAGCTCGTACAGGAACTCAACTTTGAGGCCCTGAAACTTAATTTGGTGGAAGTCTACTTGCACTTCCTGCGTAAGCATGGAGTGTACGCTGGCAACGCCAAGTGCAGCCAGGATTTTTACCTTACGATGGGCTTCAACATCTTCATCTTGCTGCAGCAGCTAGCTGACCAATATCCACACGAAGCGTGGTGGATACCTTTATCCGATAATGCCGAGCTTCAGGGTGACCAGGCATGGCAGCCACCTCAAGGTGTTCGAACCAAGGTCCTAGTAGCAGACGGTGAGAGCTCACCAGGCTATCGCGACGCGTTTCGGTTCTTCCAGGCGAATTGCGCAAAGGTTGAAGTTGTGTGGAACCACCATCGATCCCCAGTGCAGTTTAACTTGGACCGAGTTACAACAAGAGATAGTGTTAACGTCGGGGTGAAGACGGAAGACGCGCTTGGTGGATCAGGTGCGACGAAACTCCAGTCTCTCAGTCTGGATGGCACCAGTACGAGCAACACGGGCGCACTAATCCCGTTCTACTTCCCCGTCCACCCTATCTGTTTCTGCCTTACTGAAAAGTCCAAGAAAAAACTCGTGTGGGATGTATCAAGAGGAGCCGACAAGCTTTCAGACTTCTACGCACGCTCTGATAAGCTCGTGGACGAGATGACTCACCAGAGTCATCTCCAGCACCACATCCACGTGGCACGGGTAGCCCGCAAGTCTGAAGAGATCAAGCGTCTCTCGTTTACTCTGTCGTTGATTATCAACCTGGTCGTGTTGCTGTTTTACCGAGCTGCTGGTGTTTATACAAGGCCATTTGCGGCGAGCGAAGTTAGCTTCATCCATGCTTGGGATCACATGGTTGAACCGCCAAGACCGTCTCTGTGGATCGACGCTGCACTGTCACTGGCAGGAACACTTCAAATTATCCTGTACAGCATGGTGCTGGTTTGCTATATGCTCAACTCAGCGCCGTTGTTGATTAAGAAAGGATGGAAGCGTCGTCATCGGAAGGAGCAAGCCAAGCGCTCAAAGCGATCTGCTCATGGTGCCCACCACATACCCGTCGAAGGAAAAGAGCACGAGTCTTTTCAGGACACTGAGCACCTGCTGCGATCTCTCCGTGAGCGCGAAGAAGAATACAACTACTTGTTTCTCCCGCCTTCCATTCGGAAGCGATCTGTGCCGAATCAAGGCGATCCAGTCTCACCTCGGGCCACGTCAGCAGTCTCACCGGTGACTGTGAACGCAGCGAAAGCTTTCAATGGAAGTGATGCGAGTAAAAGTGGTGGAGCTCCACGCAGCCGACTTCGTGTCCAGCTGGAGATATTGGGCATCTCACTTTACTTCCTGGTCCGCAGTCCTCGCGTGGTGTATTCCCTGCTGCAGATCTTCATCGCAGTTCTTGGATCGTACGTCAACAAACTTTACTTCGCGTTCTTGTTGCTCGATGTGGTGGATCGCTACAAGGAGCTGAACAACGTGCTGCGATCCATTTCGCGTCCAGCGAAGGCGCTTGGCGTAACAACGCTGCTCTATCTGATCGTGGTGTACGTTTTCGCGGTCGTGGGGTTCTTTTTCTTTCGGGAAGACTACACGTCGGATGAGCTTACAGAAGCTCAGAGAGAGGGCAGAGCACCTTACACTTGTCAGCGGTTATTCCAATGCTTCCTTGTGAGCCTTGATCAGGGATTGAAAAGTGATGGAGGACTCGGTGGCTTCCTCAAGCAACTCCCGCTGGGAGCATCCGCTCACTCCTACGGCCGGTTAGCGTTCGATGTGCTGTACAACATTCTGCTTGTCGTCTTACTCCTGAACTTAGTTTTCGGTGTCATCATCGACACATTTGCTTCTCTGCGCTCAGATGACCAGGAAAAGAAGCTGGACATGCAGGGCCGTTGCTTCATCTGCTCGATCGACGCCTACACATTTGACCGAGCAACAAAGAGGGGCTTCCATGACCACATCTCGCGCGACCATAACATGTGGCACTATCTGTACCTGTTCGTGCATATCCGCAAGAAGCGCATCACGGACTACAACGGGCTGGAGTTGTTCCTGGCCATGCGCATGGCCAAGAAAGACATGTCATTCTTCCCTACGCATCGCGCTTTGTCGCTGACGAAGCGTGGAGACCTGGATGAAAACCACGAAGCAGATGTAAGCCTCGCTGACGACTTTTACGCGGCAAGTTCAGGCTACGGATCAAGACGCTTCGGAGCCACCCCATTCTCCCCCTCCAGGGCGACGTCGCTAGCCACAGGAGTGACATCTTCGCGCCGCAGCTCGGAGCAGTCGCGAGTTCGAGCGCGCAGCAAGCGGAATAGCAGTGTCAGCTTTCAAACCACGACTGGCTCACGTTCCGTTGGGTACTACGACTCGGTGATTCCTGGTGTGCAAACGGTCGATCGTGCCACGGCAGGGAAGCTGGAGAGGATTGAGTCGAGCATCAGCATTCTTGCAAGCGCGCAGGCTGAGATCAGAGAGGCGCAACGGCGTGCAGAAGAACGGTACTCGGAGCTGCTGGCCAGCATTTCGGGCTGGCAGCACCAAAAGGCAAACCACTTTCCCACTCCGACGACTCGAAGCGTGTCGGGCCTCTCGACCAGTTCCTCCCCGCCTCCAGTCTCTCGGCATCCTTCAATTCGAGCGCCAGGCTCTGTTACTCCGCGCATTTTCAACTTTGCATCCGTGACGGACGACTTCGAGGAGGAAAAGGAGGACTCGAACGCTCGCCAAGTACGACAAACCTCGGTCGAGTCCTCGCTAGAAGGAAGTGTCCCGAGTTTCATGGCGTCGAGCATCTCAGCTGATACGTCGCTTATATCTCCGGACTCGGTCACCGCCCGCACTTTGAACGTCGACACTGCAGCGAATTCTTTGGTAAGCGATGAAGACGACAGACCCGATTTTCTGGACGAACCTGAAGACTGGTTTTCTGCTTCTCCTGAACGTCGAGGACCAGCACCTTCACCGCAGAATGCCTCGCGCCTTCAAAACGGTGCCTCGCTTACCTTCCACCTGCCACCTGCTTCGGAAAACATGCACAGTGAGTACTCTGCATCACAGAGCGCGTCAAGCAACGTCGACGAGCTCCTGGCACAAGTGAAGCCGCGACAGCCACTTTCTCGAAAGCCAGGCACGGTCACTCCACGCGTCTTCAACTTCGAGTTCATTTCGGACGATGAGGAAGAGCACAAAGAAGGCAGTCCGAGTCGGAGTCCACGCAAACGTTAAGAGCATGAAGAGCAATTAGAGCCAAATGCACGCGTCCTCAATGGCAACGAAGCCGCTTTATCTATAGTGCTTGAGACACTTGATGCGATCCTTGCCAGCCTACTCGGCGACGCTGGGGCCCGAGATGAACGAGTGCAGCGCAAAAAGCACGAAGAGGACGCCGCCGATAAGCGTCACGGTCCGCTCCGAGATGCGCGTGGCCAGGAACTTGCCGCCCACGACGGCGATACCCGTGCACATCGAGTGGCCGAGGATCGCGCCCAGCGTCACGCCGAACGCGTCCTTGGTGGCCGACAGCGTGACCGTCGCGATCTGAGAGCGATCGCCCCACTCGGCCAGGAACGTCATGAGGAACGTCTGCGAGAACACCTTGATCATGCCGTCAGTCGCGCTCTCTTTGGCCAAAGAGGCGTGACCCTCCTCCGTGTGCCTACAATTTCAAGAAAAAAATAGCTGCGTTAGTTCCAACTTCTTCCTCCATCCACCACGTCCGTCCTTACTCGGCTTGGATGGTGTCCTCGTCCTTTTTGCCCATGAGCTCTTCCTCCACCTCAGTCAACTCATCCGACGGGCCGCTTCAAAACCCACAGCAAAAAAAGTCAGTACTCACTAAAATCCCCCCCCCCACTAAACACTATCCTTACGCGGCGTTCATCTCTCTGGCGTCGTACAGCATCTTGACGCCAACCACAACAACCTACCCAACCCCCACCAGCCCCCACCATACCCAGACCCCCCCCCCCCCCTCAGCGTTTACCTACCAAAACTCCACCCAGATAGTGCGTCAGGTTCGGCGGCAGGAATTTGGTCGCCACGACGCCCATCACCACGGACAAAACCGTCATGACAATAAGTGCACCAATAGCGCCCGCGAACACCACGACACGGTCCTTCTTCATGCTCAAAATGGCAGCAATGAAGAAAGTTTTGTCGCCGATCTCCGTGGCCCAAATGGTCAAAATGCCGCTCACGAAGCCTGACCAGAACTTGTGTGGGTTGCCCCCGCTGCGAAGCCTGGGGCGTGCGCTCCACGCGGCCGCGGCGTCGGCCGGGAAGGTGCCCAGAAACGGCCCCATCGCCGCCTTGAGCGACTCCGTGAAGGTCGCGAACTCCTTGCGGTCCAAAATGCCGTTGTGGTCCGCGTCCGCGCGCTCGAAGGCAGCGGTAGCTGCGGCCGAGTTGCCCACGGGGGCGGGGGTGGATGCCACCTCTTCGGCCGCGGCCCCGTGCGCGAGCTGCGCGTCGGGCTGGCACGCGCACAGCGCGAAGAGCAGCGACGCCAGCAGAGCCAGCAGGAACAGGCGCGGCATAGGTACGTGGACTCTTTCGAAATGACGGCGAAAATGCTTGAATGTGATGTACCATACACCATTTAAACGATTTGCAAATATCATGTTGAAATATCATGAAAAGTGCCCATACATTTCGCCGCTCTCACATTCCTGGACTTATAACCATGCCCCCCCTCGCGATGATCGCGCGCCCGGCGGGCGAGACGCTGCGCGGCAGTTAGATGATCCAACAGGGCAACGGAGAAGTCATCATCTCCAACGACGGAGCCATATCTGTGTGAAGTAACGCTGATCCAGGAGAGATGAAGCACGCTCGGAGATGTGACGCATGAAGCGGCATGTTATTGTGAAGGGAAAGGAACTGCCGTTCCTCGAGCCGATCTCTTCAGCTTGAGGAGCGGCAACTGCACTTGTTCCTTTTCCCTTTGTTCCAGTGCTTAGCCCTTGGTCACCACACGCCAGAAGTAGGTAGGTCCACAACCAGCTCCAGTCATGGTATATAGCAGTAGTGTAAAGCCTCGCACCAACATCGGCATCAAGCAATTGATCCTCCCCACCCAGCCGTGTGTTTGGTGGAGCAGCACTTCAACTTGTAACAGCCGTTCTAAGAGCTTATGGTGCAGGCGCAGATCTGTCATTGCCAATGATGCTTGTGTATCTCTCTTTCCAAGTCGCTGCAGCCATCGTGCTAAACCCAGTAGCAAGTTTGTATTTTTCAGGCACATCGACCGCAGATCGACGCACCAGCAATGTCATTTTCAAGTTTTGCTGCATCATTCGAGCTTTTGGGTCTACCGTTGGCGAACCGAGACCTTGCCACCGAAACAGCAGAGAGTTTGCTGGCCTCGCGATCAGGCATTGCGCGGTTTGATCGCGGGAATTACAATCTTTGTTCGCCCCGGCAAAGCGACGACAGAGACCGTGACTGCGGTCCAACGACGTCGGCGAAAAGCTGGTCGAGTCGTTACACAGTCAAACCTATTGTACATGTAGTCTGCGAGTGGATTTTCGTTCGTACAGGCCAACCTCGTGCTGGTTCCTGATGCTGCAGATCCACTACTTCACACTTGTTTGACTTTGTATAATGGCGACGTACACGCACTCACCGCTGTATGCTGCCGCAATGAAGTGTCGAGTGAGATCGCCAGCGTGGCAATGTTTAGCGCTATTCGCAAATTGCGAATCGCAATAGCCTGGCCGACGAGAAGACCAGATCCGGATCGAGTAGAGTTGCCAAGATCGGGATGAACAAGCTGTGTAACTTGGAACGGCTGTCTCTCGAATGGTTCATCTTCCTAGACCGCGCTTGGGCTACATGTATCCAAGCGACCTCATCCACTGTTGTCCGACCAACACGCAGCGTAGCTGGAAACATCGAGTTTGCTTTGATAGTGTTTATTAGCCGAGATGCTATTGCCGACAAGATGAGTCAAAACGTTTCTAGAGATCCTTAGCTGAACAAATGTGCTGGAGTTCCCCAGGTACACTCGATCGATAGGCCTTCAAGCACCGATCAATGATGGCAGGTCCAGCAGACAATGCGGCGGGGGGACGCCTAAGATGACTCGTGCGTTCCCGCGACCAGCGAGGATGTTCTCGTCCAGGCTGAGCGCGAGGTAAAACGACAATACATGCTCTGGGGCGACTCGCTGACAGGTGTCATGCAAAGCGTCCCACCTCAATCGATCAAATCTGGGCAAGTAATCCCAGGTGTCTGGGTGCAACGATCCCCGCTTTGCGCAGGATCGGACCTTGGTGCATTGCTTGAAGGCGATACAATGCATGGCGAGGTGGCACGGCGGCTTGGTCTGGAACTCTGCTTCACCTTCCCAGCCTCGGAAGTGAATGCAGCACCTTGCCATTTACCAGCAAGAAGTTGGTGATGCGATTCATATGGACGATGGTGGCGGTGCCACATGTGGCCACCGGATTGCTTCGAGAGGGTGGCTCGCAGAAGAAACGCCGCTGCAGGGCACTCTATCTCACGTTGTCACTGTCCGCCCTGTTGTTGTGCAGGTCGCACGAGACCTTACTTCTACCGGTCCTGCTGGTCGTTGTCCGCTGCGTGAGTCACGAGTGCGGCGTCCAGCGTGGCACCCGAGTTCATTCTCGCTTTCGCCACGAACGCCTCGAGTCGGCCGTCTGGAATTTCCAGCTTATTAGAACAGATTTCCAACATGGCCAGGAGCAGGATGACGATGTTGGCGCTGTGGTGCCTTCTGGTGGCATTCACTCGATTGGCTCACGCCCGCAGCTCGAACAGCACGACGACATCAGCCCCGGCCTCAACGACAGAGACGCCAACCGCGACAACAGCCGCATCTTCGGCTTCGACATCATATTCTGCGAGTGCCGAGGTAACAGAGATCCCTGCAGGAACCGTCGAAGCTGCAGGTTCCACCACAAGCACTACCACTACATCGACTTCATCGGTGGACACGGCGTACATTTGCAGCGGCGACGAGGTGGCCCGACTCACGAAGCTCAACGAGAACAACCCGTACCTGCAGTCCACATGCATCAGCTCGGCCGGAATCAGCTTGTACGTGTTCCCTTTCAACGGGGAGCTCAGCTACGCGCAGATGGTGGCCATGAGCGCCGTGAGCGAGTGCGGATTCTACTTCCGAGCCGTGCTGCTGGTGCAGCTGCAGGAGTGCGTGGACGCCAACGTCTACATCCGGACGACAGCGGAGACTGTGCTACAGCTCGCCGCAACCTCCGGTGACGCGCCATCAGAAGCCGAAGTCAATGCGGCGATCGCAGTCCGCAAGACCTACAACCTCGCTCTTCGAGACGGAGACGGCTCCGCCTCCTACGCCTCCACGAGCGGAGCGTCGTCGTTGAGCTGGAACATTGAGGGCGACACCATCGACACGACCGCCACGGCGACCATCACGGGGCAGTTGCTACTCAGCACGGACTTGCACGTCATCGGCACGTACTACGCGTCGTCCGATTCCTCCGCGTCAACCACCTCCACAGTAGAAGACTCACGCACACCTGGACAGAGTACCGATAGCTCCAGTGCTGCTGGAACGGGAGCATCGTCATGGCTCGTGGCACTGGCACTCGTGTTCGCAACGTTGGCACAATTTTAGCTAAAGAACTAAAATTCAATCCACAATTATCTATCAGCTCCTCGCACCAGATCCAATTCTGCTCCTACACATGTTAGGACGTTGAAGCATCGTGCTTATCTGTAAGAAAAAAATATGCCAAAAAAAAAAAACGAGAAGTAGTTCAAGTTGAAAACAGTAAAACCAAACTCTTTCATTTTTCTGATCATCCAAGGTGGCGAGACATCCTGCTAACTATTGTCTCGGCAGCTTGGCCATGCCTGCACGTGGTGCTCGGGACATGTCGAGTGAGCGAAGACGCTGAGTGTTACCTCAACGCTTGGCGCACAATTTCATCGATGAAAAATGCTGAGGAGCTTCTTGGTCTCCTTGTCGAAGAACGTTGGGAACGTGCTTACAGAGAAGCGCGGACCTCGAGGGTGGCGTCCACCATGTTGCGCAGGGCAGCAATGGTCTCAGGCCACTTGCGGGTCTTGAGGCCGCAGTCGGGGTTCACCACGACCTGCTCGGCCGGCAGGAGGTTCAGGAAGCTCTTGAGCTTCTTGACAATCTCCTCCTTGGGCGGCACCACGGGCGAGTGGATGTCGTACGTGCCCGGGCCCAGGTCACGCTTATAGCCGATGGCCTTGAACGAACGGATGGTCTCATCGTCCGAGCGAGCGTTCTCGATCGAGTTGACATCAGCGTCAATGGCGTCGATCGCGTGCATGCAGTCCGAGAACTCGCAGTAGCACATGTGCGTGTGGATGGACGTCTCGTTCTTGGCGACGGCGGTGGACAGACGGAAGGCGTCCACGGCCCAGTTCAGGTACTCGTCCTTCTTGGCGGGCTTGAGCGGCATGCCCTCACGGAGAGCAGGCTCGTCCACCTGGATGACGACGCACTTGGCGGTCTCGAGGTCCGACACCTCGTCGCGCAGGCACAGAGCGAGCTGGAAAGCCTGGTCCTTGCGGCTGATATCCTTGCGGGGGAACGACCAGTTCAGGATCGTCACGGGGCCCGTGAGCATGCCCTTGACCGGCTTGGTGGTGAACGACTGCGCCACCTCGAACTCACGCACCGTCATGTCCACGGGGCGCTCCAGGTCAGCGAAAATGATCGGCGGACGCACGCAACGGGAGCCGTAGCTCTGCACCCAGCCGTTCTGCGTGAAAGCGAAGCCGTTGAGCTTCTCGGCGAAGTACTCGACCATGTCGGTACGCTCGGGCTCGCCGTGGACCAGGATGTCCAGGCCCAGTGCCTCCTGGATGCCGATGTTGTAGGCGATCTGCTCGTCGATCTTGGCACGGTAGTGCTCCAGCGAGATGTCGCCGGCCTTGAGCTTGCGACGCAGAGCGCGGATCTGGGGCGTCTGCGGGAACGAGCCGATGGTGGTGGTGGGCAGCACCGGCAGGTTCTTAAGCTGCGAAGGGCGGCGCTCGGCGAACGGCGAAGGGCGCTTGAAGTCGGCCTCCGTCACGGCGGCCAGGCGGGACTGCACAGCAGCCTTGGCCGGGTTCTTCTCGTAGTAGACGGCCCAGTTCTTCTTGGCGGCGTCGATCTCGGCCTTGGCGGCCTGTTCGCCGATGTCGGCGATCTTCTTGACAACCTCAAGCTCCGCCAGCTTCTCGTAGGCGAAGCTCAGCACACCGAGGAGACCGTCGGTCTCACCAGCGTTCAGGGCCTTCTCGCACTCCGTCGTGTACGGCACGTGCTGCAGCGACGAGCTAGTCTGGATGGTGAGCTCGGCGCCGTCGGCGGCGGCGAGCACCTTCTTGATCTCGGCCACCTGAGTGAGGACCGTGTCGGGGTTGAACTTCCAGACACTGCGGCCGTCAATGAGGCCGGCGCCGAGGCGCTTGCCGGCCGGGAAGCCGAACTTCTGCAGCACCGACAGGTTGTCGCCGCGCGTGAAGTCGAGCGAGATGGCGGACACCGGAGAGGTGGCGAACCACTGGTACACGTCGTGGTTGATCTCCTCGAAGTACGTGGCCAGGTTGATGTTGATCTTCTCGTGCTGGATGGCGCCCTTCACATCCTTGGAGCCGTACACCGTAGGCAGGTGCTTGGCGAGCTGGTCGGCGCTGGCGCCCACGAGCGAGGGCTCGTGCACCTGCACCTCCGACACGCCGAGGCCGGCGAGCTCGTCGATGAGAGCGGTGTAGAGCGGCAGCACCTTGACGAGCAGCTCGTCCAGGGTGGCACCGTCGTACTTGCTCAGAGCAAGGTACGTGAGCGGGCCGAGGATGATCGGCACGGTCTTGTTGGGGCCCACGACGGCCAGGGCGCGCTTGATGTTGCTCAGGTACGTGCTGAAGTTGGCCTTGGGCGAGGACTTGGCGCTGAGCTCCGGCACCTCGTAGTGGTAGTTGGAGTCGAACCACTTGGTCATGTCGAGGGCGGGGATGCCGTCCACACCGCGGGCCATGGCGAAGTACTTCGTGAGACCGGCGGGCACCTTGGCGAACCGCTCGGGGGCCAGACCCAGGTAGAAGGTCCAGTCCAGGACGTGGTCGTAGAGCGAGAAGAGGCCGACACCCACGCGGCTGACGCCGGCGTCGAGCTGCTTGTGCCAGTTGGCCTCCTCGACGGCGTGCGCCACCTTGAAGAGCTCCTCCTCGTTGATCTTACTGCGCCAGAACTTCTCGAGCGCGAACTTGAGCTCACGGTTGGGGCCCATACGGGGGAAGCCCAGCGTTGCGGAGTCCACGGCGACCATCTTGATGTGTTGAAGTGCGGCTTTACTGGACTGGGACGGACTCGTAGTGCGCGCCAGAGAGCAAATGCAAGAATGAGAGACTGCAATGGCGTTGGCTCCTAGAGCTTCCGAAGCTGAAGTTGCAAAGGAAGCGATTGGAACGTGTGGGGCGGGATGACATCGCGGCTTGTGTTGGCGCCACAATGGCCGCCCAGCCTCGAGGATCCGCCGTGTTGAGTGCCCGCCATTGCGCCGGAACGTGGCGCACATCGCTTGGCGGTTTCTGATTCGCTGAAAGGAGCCAATCAGCGCCGACCTCACTTCAACTTGTCGTTTTTTACAAAACTTCAGAAAACGGCTGGAAATGTAGCCATGTGGTGGAAGGCTCTATCTGTAGTGGTGGGGCACGCATTGTTCTCGCTATATCTGCTGCTAGGTTTCTGCTGCGTCTACCGTTATGACTCCTTGTTGGCGGGCTCGCCGCAGCCCCCGTTCGCGCGGTCCAAGTGCACCAGGTCCAGGATCTGCCGCACGTTGCTCGTGGACGACAGCCACTCCTTGAACTTGAGCTGGATCACCACCTCCATCGTGCGCTTCTTGGTCAGGTCGAACTCGTCGCTGGTCACCAGCTGCCGCAGAGCCTCCACCGTCTCGTACTGCTTCCGCACTGCAGCCACGTACTCAGGCGGGATCGGAAACGGCCGCTCGGCGGGGCCCGAGCCCGGCGCAGGCTTCACCGGCACGCACACGTCGCGGTACGTCTCCGGCACCTGGACAGAGACCGGAGGCTTGTCCGTGTCGGCCATGGTATCTGCAAGCAGCAGAACTCAACAGCGTGAGCGACAAGTAAAGGAAAATACAGACTGCCGTAGCAAACCCTCACCTTTCTCGCTATCCAGATCTAGGAACAAGTTCCAGCAGCCCGGCGACTCTGGATTGCACAGGAACGGAACCGTGGCCAGCTGCTGCTTCAGACCGGAGTACTTGGTGTTGTACGGCCCCAAAATCACGCCGACGTTCTCGCCGCTGACGATCACCGGAGACAACGTGTACACGTTGAGGCGCGTGTCCAGGCAGTTGCTACGACAAATCAACGCACGTTAATGTTCATGACGAGTCAACTCGCACTCGTTTGCTGACTTTTGTTCATACCTGACGCGAATGAGGCCAGACAGCGCCGTGAGCTGCACGTTTTCGCATCGCTCCACCGACAGAATCCCCGTGTTCGGCGCCGTGATGATCCGGCAGTTCTTGCAGGCTGAAATGATCACATTCGTGTTAGACGGAATGAACGAAGGTTAAGGCGAACTTTAGCGGAACTACGTGGGGGGCGGGCAAACATGCAAATGTGAATAGGGCGGTGAAAAGGATATCGAACAGGTCCCAGGATGTAGATGTACGAGTCTTGGCAGGAGAAGATGATGACATCCGGACGCTGGCCATTGTCAGCTGACACTGCGAACTCGTCCGCCCGCTTGATCACAGTCGTCTTGACGAGTTGAGATAATATGGTGGGACGATCTGCCGTCTCCTCTTGCGGAAGAGCCGCGTCTGCGCTTCCATCCAACGAAAAATCATCTGCAACAAACCAGTAAAAACACAAACTCGAGTCAGGACCATCAGCAAATAGCAGGTTTGGCTGCAATCGGACCGTTCAACGAGAAGACGGGCGGAGAAGGTGCCGAGAGGTTGTTCTGGGCTCCTGTGGAGGCGACCGAGAACCCAACGGGAGGATACAGCTTGTCATTCAGCGCCAAGTGCGTTTTGTAGAACCGACAAACCTTGGCGCCGTTGTCCACGCGCTGCACAAACTCCTGAGCGTCATCAGCCTCTGCCATCGCGTCGCCACCGTCGGGCAGTTCCCACTTGGGGTAGCACGAGCTGAGCTTCACGTTCTTGTCTTCGAGACTGCCATCGCCCAAGCACAGTAAGAACCCCAGCAGGTCGATTTGATCCGCACTTACAACTGTCTGGGACTCGTCCTTCAGGTCCACAGACGGGTACAGCAGTCCGAACAAATCCTCCAACTTCTCACGCACAAACGCCAAATAATACGCATCCGCAGTGGACCGGTCCGCCATGCCCACTGTGTGTGGCGACTGCGGCGGGGGTGGACTGGCACTGCCTCTCAAGTGCGGCGATCCAGCTCCAAGCACGGGCGACTTGGGCGCCGCCGCTGCAGCCACCGCGCCCGCGGTCTCCAACGCCGCGGCCGACGCTAAACTTTCAGCGTGTTCACGGTACCACACGGCATTAAACGAGTCCAGCGAGTACTTTGTCCTCCACGAGTGCGGCTTGACCGTCTGGATGAAGAGGAAAATGGCCATCTTGAACACGGGCACCTGCTCCTTCTCTAAACACTGGTCCACATCCAGCGGTGCCGCCTCCGCCGAGCCTTTCACTGGGATCATGCGGTGGAACTGCACCAGCAGCAGCCAGAAGGCTTTGTAATCCTGTTCTCGCCACTGGAAAATGGCGTCCACGGCGTCCTTCCAGACTGCAAAAGTCAGGGAATTCAGATTGTCACTTTCCACGAAAGCTCCTTCCGTGTCCAGCATGACAGCGTCGTCTCCAGCAGCTGCATCGCCAGCCTGGAGCTTGTTGTGCAGTGCGTCCAGCGCCTTCTTTACATTGGTCAGCGTGAGCGTGGCTGCGTGCTTGGACGGCAGCGGCAGTAGCCCCAGCTCGAAGAGTTCGAGGCGAAGCCAGATGCGCGGCATGTCGGGGTCGCGCCGCTTGCGTTTCTTGGCTGGGGGTGCGGGGATGAATTCAGGGACGTCTCGCCCGCCTTTCCTCGTCTCCGCGGGCGTCTGCGCCACTTGCACGGCGTTAATATCAGCGGAACCTCGAGTCATTAACTTGTGCGGCTCGTGCGCACCTTCGTGGTAAGAGCAGCCGCTTCTCCCGACGCGCAAGAGGTCGCGGGGCTTTCTTTCTCCTGTCTCTCTTCGGGGCGGGCGCGATGCCTGGGGGGCGTCGCGGGGCTGCAGGTGAAGGGCGGGGCGCGGAGCTCTCTTCCTCGCGTCCGAGAAGAGCTCTTGGGGCGGAAACGCGACTGCAATACAAAGTGCAAGATAAAGGGGGCTGAGGTGGCTCGAAGACGACAGGTTAATTTTAGATCGCTAAGTGGCCAATCATAGAGCGCGATCAACAGGATGACGACCAGGATTGGTGAAAAAGAGTGGGCCGAAAAATGGCTTCAAAATTGGATGCAGAACTGTTTCAATGAATGCACTGTAGCATTACCAGTGCTTTAGCGAGTGGATCTTTGTCGGGCAATGGCAATGCATCAAGATGCACTTCCAGCCGCCTTGGGTTTCAATTCGGTCATCAGGAAAGACTCGTAACAGAAAATCAGGTTTTATTCACCAGCGCAAGCCCGCTGCGCACTTACGTTAGTATTTGGTTTTCGCGTAACCTTTAGACGTCTCCGCATTTTTGCGGTCATTTGTACGTCTGTAGGATGTAACCACGCTGCGTAACACAAAATTTCTCCCTGCAGGTGGTGAGTGACTTGTAAGCTTGTAGCCGTCTACCGCTCAACTGTAAGTCTAACTACGAGTCAACTTTTAAACTTGTGAGCCTCAAGGAATCGGAGCTGATGGCGATCCTATGTGAGTTTCGGGACCATTAATTACTGTAGCTAATAGTCAACGAAACATGTTGCAGCCAAACATCGCGATGCAATAAGTATAGTAAAACTTTGCTCTCGATCCCATAGAGCAGAGGTAGTATTAATTTGCAGGAACGTACGTTCATTGTTTTGTTTAGTACAATCTTGCAAACAAAATGAAATCTCGTCTTCGGAATAGTTTGCACCTCAATTATTTAGATAGATCTGTGGCCGACAAAATGACCTTCCTGACCATCACGCACATGCCTCAGTCTTCTAGCGCGTAGGATCGCTCCGTTTGGCGATATTACTTTCCCAAGTAAGTACTTCGAAGTACTTCCTCAAAGCGCAAAATCTCAAACCATGGCTCAATCCTCATGATTGAGCGCTTCGGAATACCCTACATTTTAGCAATAGCACTGAAGTTCTGCATGGTCTCCGCTTCACGTCTGGAATTTGCTTCAGTGACTGGAATAGTGCCGCTACCTTGTCCCCAGGAGAAGTTAGGACGAGCAATGAGTAGATTTGGTCATGTTGGCGAATTCTTGTTTCGACGAATTCGCAGCAGTCTGAACACGGTAAAAATTTGTTCGTGATTCTCGACACGGGCAGACCCATGTCAAATTGTGCAGCTCAGAGGTCACTTGTTGAACAGATACAATACGTTGAATGGTACAATAGGTTGCAACGATCGTCGTGGCTCCAATCCGGCTGAATAAAACACTGTGAAGAACGATCGCGCATTCCTTTTGATATTTTTTAGTATTTACCGTACCAAAATATAGAAATATATGTATCTATCAACAACGCAGCGCCAGGCCTAGCAGCGACAACTCCTTGCATTGTGCAATTTCTTGCGCTACAGTAGCGCCGTTGCTTGAGCACACTCGTACTTCGAAGTATTCTTTTGCACCTCCGTGTGAAGAAGTTTTCAGGTGATGGTTTTACGGAAGCCCAAGTAGCTGTCTACACTTCACTTGTCAACTGCGAGCCGTCGTCCCGTACTTGCTGAAGGAGCTGCCTGCTTCATGGACGGATATCTCGACAGTTTTGCGTCGACCAGCTTGAAGAAATTGTTGTAACCCTCACCAACCCTCCCACACTCAGTCAAAGCTACAAAGTACAAGTGCACCTCAAGTAGTCGCTGCATTGCTGCCATCATGTTTCACAGCAGCAGCGGTCCAGCAACTGCGTGGAACAGAGTTCATCCGGGGAAGTGAGCTTCCGGGGGTCGTGACTTCAATGTCGTCCCCCGCTGGTCGAAATGCAGCATTTCGGCGAATCACAGGCGGTCTTTTTGCCCTCCAATCAAAATTCACCTCTGTGGACCACCCCAAAAATCAATTATTGGTTGGTGGAGACTTGGTGGAGACGTGTTGCCGCCGCCGCTTCTCGTGGTTCATTTACTGATTCTGTGGAGCATCAGCAGCTGAGAAACGAATCAAGATGGTTGCTACTAAGAAGTCGGTAGGGTGCTCGCTCTTTTCGTGAACGCAGAGCAATGCCCATCCGATGGAGAAGTTCGCGGATACGTCGCTTTTGCCCCCTCTCAAAAGGGGCCTACGCTGCCGTGTTTGACGTTCCTGCGAAGTCGGATGGGGATGTTCGACGGAGGAACTCCACGCCTGGTATTAACACGTTCAATCTTGCACTATGAGCAGAAGAAGTCCGCGGAGAACATCAACTCCCGCCTGCAGCTGGTGATGCGCTCCGGTAAGGTCGCTCTGGGCTACAAGCAGACGCTCAAGAACCTGCGCAGCGGCAAGGCCAAGCTCGTGATCATGGCTTCCAACACGCCCCCTCTCCGCAAGTCGGAGGTCGAGTACTACTCGATGCTGGCCAAGACGGGCGTGCACCACTTCACGGGCACCAACAACGACCTCGGTACGGCTTGCGGCAAGTACTTCCGCGTGTCGTGCATGTGCATCCTGGACGCCGGTGACTCGGACATCCTGCGTGCCCAGGAGAACTAAGTTCTCTCGCTTTTAGCACAGCCAGCTAACTCGGATGAAATGACATTCTGTTGAGGCTCCATCACTCTTCGTCTTCTCTTCAGTCTTGAGTTTTTAATGGTGGAGTAGTGTTTCGAGTGAGTATTTTACACGCAGGATGAGTTCATGAAGCTGCACTTGGCAATGGATATTGAATCGGCTTGACTACGGTATTTTCAACTGCGGCGCTTTAACTGACGTAGCGCTGCAAGTGCGGGCCGCGGTAAACCTCGGTGATCACGTCAAAGTCGTGCGGGTCGAAGGCTTCGAGCGCGACGAGCTTCTCGCCGGCGGTTTCCTGGTTGTCCGCCGAGTCGACCACGCGAAAGTAGGTGCAGTCGCGGCCGTCGTTGGCGTCGTAGGGCGGTGTGATGATGTCGAAGAAGGCGCAGCCGACATCGCCGCCGCCGACGAGCTCGTGCAGGTTGCCCCAGTCTGGTAGCAGCTGCGTTGTGTGCGGTGCCGTGATGACTTCGTCCGCGCGGAGACGCGCCATCTGCTTCTTGCCGCTCGCAGCGGCTCCGTCCTCGACGAGGTCGTACGACTTGATGTGCAGTGTGCCGTACAGCACGCGAGAGATGACGGTCATACCCGGGTGGTCGTGCAGAGGGATGGATACGCCCGGCGGCAAGATGAAGATCCTGAACAGCAGCAACATGGATCGGTCAGCTTAACAGCACTGTAACAAGGGCACTAACCAGTAGTTAGGCAGCTAGAGAACCTACCCAATGGAGAACGTCTCGTCCTCGTAGACGTGTTGGTAGTGCACGCGCCTGGGGCGCTCTGGCCCGCTGTCGGCCGATCCTGGCACCTTCAGCTGAACTGTACCGTAGCATACAGAACACAAGTCAGTGAGAACTGTACTACCCGGTATCTGGTCTGTCCTGGGTAGTTCGAGACCCTACGGTTGGCGGGGAAGAGATAGTCGCAGATGGCCTTAATGGGGGCGATCTCCTCGCGGTTGAGCGCGTGCGGCGCGCCCTCGTACTTGATGATGGCCTGGACGAGAAGATCCTGGATCTTCTCGAGCGCCTGCTGCCCGACCGCCAAGTCCTTGTCGCCGCCGAACGAGAAGCGCCACACCGCGTTGAATACATCCATCACTAGTGCTGCTTGGGTCGACCGCTCGCTGTCGAGTTTCTCTCTGACTTGGAGCGGCTCGCTCGGCCAGCCCTTGGGGCTTTCTTCTTTGTGTTCTACACAACTGCGTGTCTTTGAGACGAAAAGAGCGAAAGAGCGGGAAACCGCTACGTTGAAGCGGTCCTCCAATGGCGTGGGTTCAAGACTCTTCTTGTTGCTTTCATACAACTACGATGGCAGCTAGAGTTATGGCTGGCTGCAAACAGACCTCTCGGAG
>JAABLK010000023.1:0-97571 GCA_012295415.1 Phytophthora chlamydospora
CGGGTTCGGGTGCCCCATTGTCGGCCGCCATGCCCTCTATCTATTGCCAAAGCGGAAGTGATCTGGCCAGCTGGATAATTCGGGCGATGTGTAGCCAGAGGCACGCGTTGCTTGGGCCGCGATTGGTACGTTCTGGTGGTCGGCGTCGTATGGATTTCACTATACCAGAGCTGCATGGGTACGTTGAAGCGGCGCTGGCTTTGGGAGCTCTTGTTGCCTCGCCGAGATGGCGATCGGCACCGCCAGAACGCAGAGGACGAATGCGCCTGGCGGACGCATGTGTGCTTCTCTGTCGTCGCAAGGTCGCTCGAGCCAGATTGAGGCAAATGCAGCCGACAGCGAATGGTTCTGAGCCAGGGACGGCAGACGTCGGACCATGAAGTTGAGCTTCTCGACTACCAAAATGACTGCTAGGCAATGCTGCAACGCTGCGACAGCATTGCTTTGCATTGCGGGCGGGCGGGTACAGCGGCCAGCTGAGCGGCTTCGCCTGCAGCGCTAGCCCAGTCAACAATCGCCCGTGCCTGCGAGATCGGGCAGCGCGTTGATCCGATCTGATCCTCCACCGTCATGTGCGGACTGTGAAGACCGCGCGTTCGTTATCGCAAAAGCAGTGGCGAGAGCTGCTGTGGCTATCCATGCGAGCAGCAACCATCGGCGAGGCAACGCCCAAAGACAAATTAAGACAAATTGGTAACGCCGGAGCCACTAGCGGAAAGTCTCCACTGCTTCAACTCGCTCGAAAACCGATCGAAGCTTGACTCTGGCTTGGCCGTGCCTCCACAATCTCCTCCCAGGTCGCTGCGAACGCCAAGATGGAGAAATGTGCTTGACTGCATTGCTGCATAAATGTAATTGTAATTCCACAAACTATATTTTACACAAACTCGAGTAATTTTACAATACACGAACTTATTGCAGCCAATGAAACATGCGTCACTTTGCCAAAGGCACCAAGCAGCACACTGTCGAGCATGGGGGTGTCCATGAAGGTGCGGCTCACGGGGCTCATCAACCAGTCCCCGCAGTACGTGATCAACCAGTCGCGCGTGCCTATCTTCTTCGTAGGCAGCAAGAAGGACTGGGTCTACTGCGCTGACCGCCTGCTCTCGGCACAATTCATGGGCTTCGACACGGTGCGTCAATGAATGGCTGGGTTGAAATGCTCCATATCAAGTTCCCAACCTTACGCTGTTGTACACAGGAAACACGGCCAGTATGGGGCAAGAACCAGCGACGCAACAAGTGCGCGCTGCTGCAGATCGCGGTGCGCGACGGCAGCAAGAAGGAGGAGGTCTTCATCCTTGACCTGCTGCGCCTGCCCGCCACCGTCTACAACGCCACGCTCACGAGCGTCTTCCTGTCCAAGAAGATCATCAAGCTGGGCCAGAGCTTCTTTGGAGACCTGCAGGAACTGGCGCAGTCGTACCCGCACGCGTCGTGCTTCACAGTCTGCAAGGGCGTCGTGGAGGTCAACGACATTTCCATCGTGCTGGCCGGCGCGCACAACCCGCTCAGTCTGCAGAAACTCGTCTTCTTCTACCTACACCGCAAGCTCGCCAAGACCCAGCAGATGTCCAATTGGGAGCGGAGACCTTTGACTGCGAGTCAGCTACACTACGCGGCAGCGGACGCGCTGGTACTGATTCACCTGTATGACGAGCTGTTGCAACGCATCCAGACGCAGACCAAGAACTTCCGGCTGAGCGATGTGACCAACGTGCTCGACGTGAACCTCCCGCGGACCCCGAAGTGCTCACTCTGCTTTGCAGTCTTCGACTCGCCCGCCAAACTGAAGAAGCACCGCAAGCTCTGCTTAGAGGACGTGCGCATGCTGGTGATCTGCGACGTCTGCGAAGGAAAGAAGTTGGTGACGGAGAAAGTAATGGAGCACCATGTGAAGCACTGCGGCGTGGATGAAGAAGCGGATGAGCCCATCGTACAAGTCAAGAGGAAGCGCTCGCTGTCGGTGGAACCCGTTGTGCAGGGCAAGAGGAAGCGTTCGTTGTCGGTGGAAAGTCGCAATAGCTCTGTGAAATCGACGTCTGCCCCCAAGAAGCGCCGAAAGCAAACAATAGAGTCCAACCTTGCGCAAGTCACTACATCGGCCAAGGCTGATGAGGACTCAACTGTGGTCAACGAGAGCAAAACGCTGAAGAAGCTAAGTAAAAGTCAGCTGAAGAGGGCACGCTCGAAAAGGATGAAGGCGTTGGAGGGGATGAAGGCGAAGTTTAAAGTGACTGATGTCTTGGCTCAGAAGACGCAGACGTCATCGGCTGAGCCTGCCAAGGAATCAAGTGGTCCCAACACGAACCAGTCGCCGCAGAAGCTAACTACTAAACGCCAGCGCAAGAAGGCTCGCAGGAAAACGGAGAAGGCTCTGGCGGGCCTGAAGACGACGCTCGAAGCGACTGGCGGCCTACCTCAGAAGTCCGAGGCGTCGAGCTCCCGGTATCAGGAGCACAAGAAGCGAAAGATGAGCATGGAGTCGTCGCTGCTCACGTCCGATGCCATGTGGTCTCAGATCTCCAGTGACTGCGACTCCAGTACCACCGCCGCCTAGACAAAGTGCTCGCGTCGTTGTCCGTCGGTCGGTCGAAAACGAGGAACACCCCTCGCATAGACCCCCCGGATAATATACATGTAGATATCTATCGCTCTGCCTCCATGAACCAGCGCCAACTTCACGCGGGACATTTCGGTGTTGAAACGATCGCAATCGCCTCGTAAAGGATGTGCAGTCAGAGACTGGCCAGCGTAAAATGCCGAGCAAGTCGGCGACCGTGGAGGGATCTGCTTTCTGTGTGATTGTTGCCTCGCTATAGCCGCCTCGGACTGGAGTTTGACCTGTTGTACATGTACTGTACCTGGCAACCTTGACCGTCATCCGTGGCAACCGATCCCTTGTTCGTCGTCTGCGTTATGGTCGACATTTTGGGGGTTTGGTCTGCGTGGGTAACATTGCCACTCGATGCAATTCAAGTTGCAATTGCAGCACTGATCGTGGACACAAGTCGCCAAATGCTTTCGATCGCGTGTTTGAGTTCGCGAACTTCGCGGCGTCGTTGTCAAAATGAATCAGGATTTGCCATGGAGACACCAATTCTCAGGCGTCTATCCTGGAGTGTGGACTCCATACACCACAGTAGAGTCCAAAGCTGCAGTGACCGACAAGCAGTCCGTGTCCGCCGAAGCCAATGGCCATGGCCATCAATCACTTTCGCCACCCCAGCCATTCTTCTGGTTCGACTGCATTTCTCTCGCCTCCAGGTGCTGGTCGGTGGTCGCTGCATACAAATTCACAGTCATTGCCTTTTTCGGCGACACCAGATGGCGCATTCCGCGGGCACAGCGCTGGCGGCGTGCTTGCCCCCGGATGTCCTGTCCTCCCCATCGCTCATCGCCGTCATTTCCTAATTCGCTGACCAGAGCGCAAATGGTGGCGTGTGTAGCTTCGGCCGAGCCGCTGGTGCTGGAGCTCGCGGTGGAAGGCATGATGTGCATGAAGAACTGCGGCACGACGGTGCAGAACGCGCTGCGGGCCGTGGACGGCGTGGCCCAAGCCGTCGTGGACTTTGACAGCCGCAGCGCCCGCGTGCAGTGTCAGCCTGGCGCGCACGTGGCCGCCGAAGACCTGGTGGACGCCGTCGAATGCGTCGGCTTTGGTGCCGCCGTCAAGCAGCAGACGGACCCGACGCGGCAGCTGGAGCTGCTGGTGGAAGGCATGATGTGCCAGAAGAACTGCGGGTCCACAGTGGAGAACGCGCTGCGAGGCGTGGACGGCGTGGCCTCCGCCGTGGTGAGCTTCGAGCAGCGCAAGGCCACGGTGACGCTGCTTCGACCCGGCAGCGCCACGCTGGAGCAGCTGGTGGACATGGTGGAGTGCGTGGGCTTCGAGGCCAGCGCGTACGACGCCGCGCGGGCCGCGGCCATCAAGCTGCAGGCCCAGAAGGACAAGGACAAGCAGAAGCAGCAGGAGAGCAGCCAGGTGGCCGTGGACGTTCTCGCTCCTGACGCCGCCGGCCACCCGCGCGCCGTGTTCCACGTGGAAGGCATGAGCTGCGCCGCGTGCGTCAAGGCCATCGAGGACCACGTGAACAAGGCCGAGGGCGTGCTGCACTGCCGCGTGGGACTCATCAGCCAGAAGGCCGAGGTGGCGTTCGACCGCGACCTGGTGCAAGACGAGCGGCAAGCGCTACAGAAGCTCATCCAGGCCGCCGGCTACGAGGCGACGTTCTCGCACGTGGTGGAGCCGGGCGACGAGCACTCGCTGGAGCTCAAGTTCTCGGTCTCGGGCATGCGCGGCGCCGCGTGCGTGGCCAAGATCGAGACGGCCGTGGGCAAGCTGCCGGGCGTGACCAAAGTGCAGGTCGACCTGCCGCTCAACAAGGCGAACGTGCACCTCAAGCAGCTGGCCGCCTCGGGCCCGCGCGACGTGCTCGAGTGCATCAACGCGCTGGGCTACGCGGCCGAGGTGGCGCTGGAGAGCGCGGACCAGAACGCGCTGAGCAAGTCGGAGGTGGACAAGTGGCGGCGCCTGCTGACCACGGCCATGCTCTTCTCGCTGCCGGCCATGCTCATCCACATGGTGCTCATGTACATCCCGCCCGTGGAGATGGTGCTCATGACGCCCGTGTTCAACGCCGTGACGCTCAAGCTGCTGCTGCTGTTCCTGCTGGCGACGCCCGTGCAGTTCGGCGTGGGCCGGCGGTTCTACGTGGCGGCCTGGAAGGGGCTGCAGCACGGCGCCATGGGCATGGACTTCCTGGTCGTGGCCGGCACCACCATGTCGTACACGTACAGCTTGGTGTCGATGGTGGGCTCGGCGCTGCACGAGAACTACCAGGGCCACCACTTCTTCGAGTCGTCGGCCATGCTGCTGACGTTCGTGACGCTGGGCAAGTACATGGAGTCGATGGCCAAGGGCAAGACGGCGGACGCTTTGTCGGAGCTGGCCAAGTTGCAGCCTAAGACGGCGCTGCTGATCCAGGAGGGCAAGCGGGACCGCGAGATTCCCATCGAGCTGGTGCAGCGCGGCGATCTGCTGCGGATTGTGCCTGGCGCGAACATCCCGACGGACGGCGTGGTGAAGTCTGGCTCGAGTTCCACGGACGAGTCGATGCTGACGGGCGAGAGCATGCCGGTGGCGAAGAAGGAGGGCGACTACGTGTTTGGCTCGACGGTGAACCAGCAGGGCACGTTGGTGATCGAGTCGAGCTGCATGGGCGGCGAGAGCTCGGCGCTGTCCCAGATCTGTGCGTTGATCGAAGACGCCCAGCTGCACAAGGCTCCGATCCAGGCGTACGCGGACTGGTTGGCCTCGATCTTCGCCCCGTGTGTACTAGGCATGTCCATCATGACATTTATTGTGTGGATCACCCTTCTTACGGTGGACCTCATTCCAACGGAGTGGAAGGTTGAGCTCGGCGTCGAAGCATTGGACGATCATGCGGATGACCTGTATCTCGCAGTTCTGTTTGCCATCTCGGTCGTGGTGATCGCTTGCCCGTGTGCCTTGGGCCTTGCCACCCCCACTGCCGTCATGGTCGGATGTGGCGTCGGAGCCAAGAAAGGAGTGCTCATCAAGGGTGGCCGTGCGTTGGAGACGGCGCGATACATCGACACCATCGTGTTCGACAAGACTGGCACGCTCACTGTCGGCCACCCTTCGGTGCGTGACGTGGTGGTGGCGGACCGTGCGTACACTCCACGTGAGCTGCTGTACTACGGCGCGTCACTGGAGTGCGTGAGCGAGCACGTGTTGGCCAAAGCCATCGTCGTGACTGCTACTGAGCACGAGAAGTTGGTGCTGCATGACCCGGTGGATGTTTGCGTAACTCCTGGCCGCGGTATCGAAGGCGTGGTGGCTGCTGGTGAGGTGACGTCTCGTTCGACGCCCGTGAATGTGCTGGTTGGCAACGCGGAGTACTGTGAGGAGAAAGGCATCGAGATTGGTGAGAAGATGCGTGCTCACATGCATGAGCTGGAGCTGGAGGGCAAGACTGTGGTGGTCGTGTGTGTGGAGAACAAGCTGGTGGGTACGATCGCACTGGCGGACGCTCCTCGTCCCGAAGCCGCAGCCGTCGTGAAGCACCTCAAGTCGATGGGGCTGGACGTGTGGCTGATCACTGGCGACAACCTCCGCACGGCCAGCGCCATCGCTCGTCAGATGGGCATCGATCACGTCAAGGCAGTGGCTTTGCCTGGCGAGAAGGCGTCTCAAATCAAGGCGCTGCAGTCACAGGTCAACCCAGTGACACAAAGGCCTCGCGTGGTGTGCATGGTTGGAGACGGCATCAACGATGCTCCGGCGCTAGCGCAGTCAGATATCGGCATGGCCATCGGCGCCGGTACGCAGATCGCCAAGGCCGAGGCCGACATGGTGCTGGTGAAGAGCGCGCTGACGGACGTGGTGGTGGCGCTGGATCTGGCCCGCGTGGTGTTCTCCCGCATCAAGTTGAACTTCTTCTTCTCGATCGTGTACAACTTCATCGGCATTCCGCTGGCGGCCGGCATGTTCTTCCCGCTGATCCACCGGATGATGCCGCCTGCGTGCGCTGGCTTGGCGATGGCTTTCTCTTCCGTGTCGGTGGTCATCTCGTCGTTGATGCTGAAGAAATACAAGGCGCCGCAGCTCCTGGGGCCTAAGGCTCAAAAGGTGCACTTCGAGGAGGACGTTCAGGTGGTGGACCTCAAGAACCTCGTGAGAATGAAGGCCACCAATGTGCGCTACGCACCCTTGACGAATGTGGACGAGCAGATGGATCGGTCCAAGCTTCTCGGGCAGTAAATGGTGTGGAGATGAGTGGTTGACGACAGGGGAGTGCTTGGAACTCCCCAGTATAAAATGTGTTTTGTTTGCGTTTCGAGATCGTAGAAAAGAAGTCTTCGATAACTAAGTTAAATCGAATGTTTTGTGCTTGAAGATGTTTGTTTTGGCTTCAAAGTATTTTTGTTGTTGCAAATTTCAAAGTTCACAAGCGCCTTTTGCCAATGCTACTCCTCTTTCGTTCGGACAGTTTGCACGAGCTGCAGAATACTCCCGTTTCGAAACATTGGTGTGAAAGAATGGTGCCGTATCAGTGTGGCAAGAATACCAACGTTCACCGAGAAGAACGCGAGACCGGCCATCCAGAGTGGGAAAAAGGTGTTCACCCCTTGCATCTCCAGATAGTAAGCCCAGTACAACCAGTGAAGCTGTTGGGAGACACAAACAACACACGTAATGGTCAGTACCTTGCGGTGCAGGAATGGACAGCACATGCGTTTCTACCTCGCCGCCCAGCCAGGCTGCAATCATTGCCAGCCCCTTCCACTTGAGGCTCAAACTTGTCAGCGGAAAGATGAGGGGGAGGAAAGCGGTGTACCAAAGGAAATACTGTGCCGGATCAACACGAGTGTCAGCTACACGTCAACCGCTTGGTATAACTGATTGGTGCTTACCTGCGCAGTGCACACTTTGTTGAAGATGACGAAGACCATCGTCAGTGCGAAGAGTGCGAATGGGAGGTCACGTCCGTAGGCGAACGAAATAGCGACGAGTGACGTCAGCTGAGGCAAGAAGGCGAGTAGCCCAACTCCAAAGCCTGACGGAGTGTTGTATCGGAGGTAGAGATCGTAGAAATAAACCGAGAAGTTGTGTCGGTTGTCCGTGCGTGTGAAGTGGTAAAGGTACGCTTCGTGCAGGAACTGGAACCCGTAGCTAGACAACACAACGATATAGTACGGTGAGCAGGACCAAGCCATTATCTCAAAAGATGAAAAACTAAACTTACAGATAGTAGAAGATAGCTGCAAGGAGGAGGAATAGCCCTCCACTCACTGCACCGAACACAAGCCGGTCGCGGTTGAGCTGCCCAGCAAGCTGCACCCAAAAGCAGAATGAAGACTTGCACGAAGATGCCCACTTGGCATTGGAAGCTCGGAACTCCCCGTTGAGAAACTGGCCAAGAAAAAGAAAGCAATCATAACGAGAATGCTGTCAGTTTTTGAGCGTTAGCCCCCATTTCTCAGCGCGCAGCCGTACCACAAGGAAAGCCAACGCGTAGATAATGGGATAGATCTTGAAGTGGACAGCAGCGCCATATCTACAGTAAAGGCACCACAAGTTTGAATTAACGTCTTCCACTCGATCGAAACTTCCAACCCAGAAATACGTACGCTAATGCCGAGAGCACGAGCTGCTTGCGCATTATCAGCAGTAGCGACAGCATCACGAGCAGCACAACGATCGAGTCCGCATTGCCTCGCGTCGAAATATTAATCGAGAATGGATGAAACAACCACACACTACCAAAACCAAGCATCCAATCCACAAAAAAACACGCCACGTCAACAATCGTCACCGTTCCAACATACTCAAACCCGCTTCATCCCCTCACCAGCAGTAATTCACAGCATCTGCAACCACAAAGGAACACTAGTAGTCAGAAAAGTATCCTACCAACATATTCACATTGCAACATCCTCACTTTTATCGGGTAGGCCTCTCAGCCGTAGAATCTGGTACAGTACGTAGCCCACCAACAGGTCGCAAGCCACGAAAAGCAGCTTCCCCACCACTTCGTGCACGTAAATATTGGGCAGCAGTAGGAACGCCCTATACAAAAAAACATATATATAAAATTCCAACTTCATCAATATGCTGCAAACCGTAGACCTGCAACTAGCAACTCTATCGCCAAAACTCACAGCACGGGGGTGTAGCGGTACGTCGTGCGCTCGAAGGGCGAGTGACCCTCCGCCATCTCGCGCGCTGCGTCCGTATACACGTCGTAGTCCACATCCGTATACTTGACGGCCATCAACTGATCCTGCACGTGGCCGTAGAGCAGCAGCGCCAGCCGCAACGCCAGCGCAGCCCCAAAGAGCGACAGCGTCCGCCGAGACGTCATGTCGTACACTACGTATGAAGGTGAGCTTGTGCCATGAAGATAGTAATCGTACTTAGCGAAAATGATACATTTTGTGGAAATCTGTGACGTGTGAGAAAGGCAACTTCTGTCTACTCGCTGCTCTTCAGTGTGACGTGGGCGAGGCCGTAGACGACGGCGTTGTAGCGGAACCGGTTCTTGAGATGGAGCCTACCATTTGATGCTACGTCGGTGTCTGTGGTTGCAGGGGGCAGCGACGTTGCGCTGGCTGAGGCAGTCGCTGCGATCGTCGTCTCGCCGAGCTTTTTCAACGCCTTGCCCACGTAGTAGCCCTTGGACAGGTTCTGGAGGAGTCCGTTGGCCACGCGCCGGTTGCTGTTGAAGGTGGTCGTCCACTGGTTGATCGTCAGCACGTTTACGCCGCAGAGAGTGAGCAGCAGCGCCCGCGCATACGGATCCCGCTCGATCTCGCGCTCCCACGCGGGCTTCTCGCTGTCCAGTTTGCTCTGCCGCCGTGCACTCTTCGCGTTCTCCGCGTGGTCGAGCAGTATCACTGCCTGGCAGGTCAATGCCACGTTCATACCAGTGACCTGCTGCAGAGGCAGGCAGGAGCCGAGCACTCGGTTCGGCCCCACGTACATGAGACCGCCGCCGCGACGCGCTAGAAGCGCCTGCTGCCAGTCCGTCACACTCGGGATCTGTCCGTGCTCGAACGCGTCTTTCCATCCTCCGGCCGCTTGCTTCACCATGCTGCCCATCGTTTGCCCGCTTGGATTCCCCGGGTCTTCTCTGTGTGGATCGACGATGACGCGAATCTCGCTCGGTCTCAGCGGCTGCTTCTTCATGGCCATGAGCCGTTGATGCAGCATCTGAATGGAAAAGTCACGAGCGATGGCGTCTGCAGGCTGAAGAGCTGGCAATGCCTCCATCGGTAGGCAAGCCAAAACGCGATCGAGGAGAAGAACCAGCGTGTTCCCCGCGAGGTTGTTCTTCAGCTCGGCTATCATGGCGGAGTGAGTGAAGAGCGGCTTCAGCAACTCGATCGTATCATTCACGATGACGGTGAACTCCTCTTCGAGCGCATCTTCTCCACTCGCTGCCTTAGTCTCCGCCGACGTGAACTCGTACATTTCGTCGTGGCCATGGGCGTCATCGTACGCCATCGTCTCCTTCTCACATTTCGCCCGCCACGTTTGCATCCGCTTCTGTAGCTGCTTTAACAACGACGTTTGTGTGTCGGTGAACTCCATGCGAGCGATCGCTACTCGCCGCTCGGTGCTTCCCAAGAGAGCTGCATACAGGAAGCAGCGGTCTGGAGAGAAGTGGAGACACAGTACTCGGATAGAACTCGGCAAGGCGGCGACGATGGAATCCACGCGAATGCCGACGCTCATCCGCTTGAAGGCCTCCGACTGCTGGCTGAGATACAACTGGGAAAGCTGGAACGGCAGGCTGTGAGCCGCAGCACTGGTGTGCGTCTTCTGCAGTTTCCTCATCCGACGCAGGTGGAGACGCTGCACGTTCGTTTCAGACACACACTGCTCGAATAACGTGGAAGCAACCTCGATCACCTCTGTGCTCTGATGCTTGAGCACGTTCTTCGCGCAGTCGAAGGTGTGGCGACAACCTAAAACCTGGATGAGCTCGCTGGAGCAAAGTCGCAGTAGCTCGGCGCATTGCTTCTCGAACGCAATGAGCTGGTACGTCTGGAGTTGCGCCGCGTGGGCAGCCAACGTTTGGTCCAAGCGACTCTGATCAACCCCATCCTCTTCTACGTCGTCGTTGTCTTCCTCATCCGCTTGGGTAGGGGGCTGGTTTTGGGTCGGTGCTGCACTTTGACTCGCCGACGCAGCGTCGGTAGCAGCAGCATGTTCGGCGCGTGCTCCGTGGCAGCAGACCCACGTTGCATGAGGGGCGTCGGACGACGTGTATCGTGTCCATAGATGGCTGCGGATCGCGTCAGCTTTCTGTCGATCGTCCCCATGGAAGAGCAAGATACGTCGGCACTGAAGTCTGAGCACTTGGGCGATAGCGTGCTGGATTTCCAGTGTCGGGTTCCCGCTGAGCAGCTCAATCGATGAGTTGATCAACGCCATCGCTCGCGGTAGATCAGCTGACTGACTGTTCTCCAGTACCGACCCCGTCGTGTTCAGCCACTTCTCCACAACGGTGCGTTGACTGTCTTCGTAGTAGCGATACCACGTCATGTCTCTCTCTTTGATAGCTGCAGCGGACACCTCGGGGGCAACCAGTAGCCTAGCAATTTGCATTTTCGTCAGCGCAACATTCAATCGCAGTGGAGCCACAAGTGCCTCTTGTTGATGCTTGTCTGTCTCCAGGAGACGAGAAGACGAAACTAACCCAGTTTGCCTGGCTAAACAGTTTTCCTGCAGTGTCAGTACTTCTTGTAGAATGCTTTCTGAGTCCGATCCTGCATCGGAAAGCGCATCTTTGCGTTGGTCCTCAAACGATCGCAAAGCTCGATAATACTTGAGCAACAGGACGCTGCAAAGATAGTTGCCCTCGATGAGAACAAGCATCTGCATGCTTTTACCCAGCGCTCGTCTACTCTCTTGTAAAAACACCAGAGCGCTCGAGTCCACGGAAGCAGAAGCTTTCTTCAGCAATAGCGTCGCTTGCTTAAACGTGACTCGAGCCATCAGCTGGACCACCGCTACATCCGGTGGGCTAGACGCCGACGAGTAGGGCGAACTGGCGGAAGTACCAAGTCTTTGTACTGCAGGACGCCGCATCCCAGCAACTATCGTTCTTGCTGCTCGCTTCTCCGCATGCTGCAACTCTCGTAGGGCCTGATCAAGATCGGGATTCAGCTTACAACATCTAAGCGTCCAACTTAGAAAGCGACAAACATCGAGCGCTGGGAATTCCAATGCGCTTCTCACGCGTACGGAGGCCCATTCAGACTGCCCTTCCATCTCGGATATACGACTCGAAAGAGCTTCACATTCGCATGAAAGCTCAGTGATATCCGCGTTGTTTCCACTACTACTGCTGTTCTCTGCAGCGTACCGCAAGATCTCGAAAAGCATTTTTGCTTGGCGCACAAACCCAAATTGTAGAAGTAACTCGGTTGAAGCAAAGGCCTTTGCGCGTGTATCGAGGCGATCACTATGGAAAACGTGTCTCTTTCTTGAGACGAGATCACTCTCCTGTTGTTCGCCGGATGCCTCTGCTTCTTGAATTTCCTTGATCAATGTTTCTCCGTGGGTTTGAATCATGTCGAGTGCACTTTGCAAAGGTAAAGAGAAACTGCTGAGATTTAATCGCTCCATTAGCCCAAACTGCGTGAGCTCGAGCCAAATCTGAGCGATGTAGGTTCGCTGTGGAATATACGCGTGGAACAGCACGGTATACAAGCCCAGCGAGGAAATCATACTGGGATACTGAAGGCCATCATTACGAAGCATGACCAACAGATCTTCCAGATACGCAAGAGTGAGAACAGCCTGGGTAATGTGGAGGGTGTTAGGAGATTGCACTGATCGTAAGGCCTTGACCCACGGCAAATAGAAGCGGTTTGAAGCGGTTTGCTCTTGCTCCAGGAAGAAGTAAATCCACTCTTTCTCAGCCGCTGGCTTTGTATACTTCGGTGTCTTGTCCTTTTTCCACTCGTCAAAATCAACGTTTGCCACTTTATTCGCTGGATCTGCAGCCTCTCGATCAAACGAGGCCTGTAGTTCGAGTTCATTTGCAATCAGGATAATGTGGTCCCATGCCTTTTCCACTTGGTAGAGTGCCAGTCGCACTTGCTTCGACCGCTCGGTGCACGTTTTGGAGAGCGTCGCGCGCATCATGAAGATCCGAAGCTGCTTTTCAGCAAACCAGAGCGGGGAATAGACCACATTTGACTTTTGACGCGATGCCACGGACACCTGACGCGTTGAAACTCTTCTTGTCAGCGCCGTTTGCGAGGCATGGAGCTTGTGTTTCTGACAGTTCAGCAGCGTCGAAGTGGCGCATTCCAGATAGGTCTCAGCGTTCTGAGAAGGCAGTTGATTCGTGAAAACCCACTCGGCAATATCGACGAGCACAAGCGCTTGCTCTTCCGCTTGTCCGTCCAGCTCAATGTATGCATTGGAGAGCGCCCTTAGCTGTGCAGGAGGATCCTTCCAAGAGGAAAAAGCCACTTTCTTGAGAATTTGAGCCTGGACAAGCGCTCCCTGAAGCTGGTCCGGCGACTTGGCACTTCCACTGCTTTTAGGCAAACTAGTTGGTTTGCTAAGACGGGCTCCTGAAATTGCTGATGCTGTTTGAATCTCCTTCATGACGTCGCTAGGGAGTGGCGATCGGTGAGAAGTTGGGCTGAAGGCTTTAAGCACGGCTTCGCAAATTTCGAACTGGTCGCTCCATTTGTTGGCCTTCTCGCACACGGCAAGTGTTAGTAAAACCATTTCACCGTAAAAAGAAAGATCTGCGTCAGGGGCAGCGATCACTTGGTCCAGATAGCGCAGCGTCTTCCTCAGTTTCTCCACTACAAGCTCCAGAAAGTGATCAAGTTCGGATTCGTCGTCATCACCGTTGGGATTGCGTTGAATCGCCGAAATGGTTGCATTCCAGATCACTTCACACGCTCGAATAGCCAGAGTCGAAATATTACCGCGAAGTCCGTACTCGATTGCACGCACAAGGTGCGTCAAGGATGCGAGAAGTAACTTTTGAGCGGGGGCATCTCCTTGACCTAACGCCAGTATGGAGCGTCCGTACAGCAGCTCAGCTAGCGCGAACCACTTCCAGGTGCCCCCAACAACAAGAAGCTGAGTAATCTGCTTGGCTTTCTTGCCCTCGCCAGGCCTTAACGCCAGTAGAGCTTGCTCAGCACACTCGATCGCATACTTGGTATTCCGTAGACGGAACGCCCCGCAGCCTACACGGACCCATATTTCCACATACAGCTCCATCAATTGCTGCTCTTCTTCTAGTATTCTCGCAAGTTCATCACTCATCAACGCGTTGAAAATTTCCGGAGCGCTGGTTTGCCACATCGCGACCGCCTTCTGGTAGAAACCTTGAGCTTTCTCCAAAACCTGATTCTGCTGCGCTCCTGGAAGCAACAGTTGTCGAAATGTTACTTCCATCGCTTCCAAGTAAGCAACGACCTTCACTTGAGCGGTAGTGCTATCCGTCGGCGCAATATCCTTGGCGTTTTGAGCAATCTGAACTCTCGATTTCAGCTCCGCAAACCGCTTCAAGTGCAGCACGCCCACGTTAGTCATGGTGCTATCAACTAACGCAGTGACGGCCGATCCTGCAGGCGATTTTCGCTTTAGAAATGTATCTGCAATAGCTAAAGCCTTATCCAGTCGACCAGTCTTCTCGTAAATACTAGAGAGACCAAGGCCGACGCTGGCAAGAAGAGTGCTGTCAACTCCAGTTGGGACCGCTTCCAGTGCTGCGTAAACGGCTTCAAACGCAGTGACGCACTCGGATAAAATCCATTGGGGGTCAAATGCGTCTGAGGGTGAGTTGGACATCCAAGCCGATTCCAGTAACATGCGGAAAATGTGAAAGTGATAATTCCACAAGTAGATGCACGTGTTCTCCAGAACAAACGTCCATCCAATTCGCGTCGCCGCCTTCAGGGCTCTGGTAAGATGCTTCAATATCGCACTCTTGATGCCTTTGAGCTCCTCCTCTAACGCGCTTTGACGACCGCGAAACAACGCATCTTCGTCCAATTCCGAACTCTCAGTGGCTGGATCAACCGGTTGTGATACCCCCTCAACACGCGAGCGGTGCATCCCAAGCACATACGCTTCCTGCCCTAAGGACATCAAAGCGTCAATATCAACACTTGACCGTCTTCTAGCTAATTTGCCACCAGCTTGCTGCTCGATCCGAGTACCAGAAATCTCTGTCTGGTGGTGAACACTATCGACTTGTGCTGCTTGGTTTTTCAGCTTCGCAGCCAACACTTCGACCAACAGAAGATGCATGTCAACTTCGAGTATCATCAAGCTCTTTTCACCAGAAATGCTCTTCGGCGTCGCATTCCCCGCCGTGTCAGCTGATGGAAAATACGTTGCTAATGCGGTCTCAGTGGCATTTTGTGCCAACTCGCCATCGTGCAATCGGTTCCACGCCAGCGACGAGATTTCGCCCCAGAGTCTCACATGATCCACCGCTCCTGGCGATTCGTCCAAGTTGCTCATTTCAGCCATCATCTCCATGCACCGGACGAGCGTAGACTGCTGTTTCTGGGGATCCTTTCCCTCTTTAACCTGCTCTAACATCGCGAGCACTTCAATCGATCTAGACTGCGAGATCTCCGCGGCTAGTTTCAAGTCGAGCTTCTGCTTAATGGGGAGCAAATGAGTATCAACTGGTCGAGTAATCCAGTCCTCGTGTGCGCTCAGCAGCTCCACCGTTAACGTCGAGGCATCGTTTGAACGTGTTACAGTTCCGTAGTCCAAAGCGAGAGCTTTGCTGACATTGGCGTTTGCCTTGGCCAAAAAATCGGACGCCACCTCAAGCTTGGCAATCTCCAGATACAGTCGAGCACGGAAGCCGAGCAGCAGCGAGTCCAACTCCTCCAAGATGGACGAAGACAGACCAAACACTCGAGCCAAATGGCTGCGCAAGTGAGGTTGCAGCAACGGCAGCGACAGATTCCACGCGTAGATGCATACCCTCTCGACTAACTGGGGGTCTTGCTGGCGCTTACTGGCTAGAAGAGCCCGTTCCAACGCCTTCATCCCTTCCACGCGGCGAGCTAGCAGCATCGACTGGCGCTGTCGTGAGCTGATCTTGCCGCCAGTGGGCGTGGGCGGCATCGCTACCAATAAAATTGAACTCAACACTTGACATAACACGCGGGTTTTCGGCGGCATGCTCTTGCCTTTGCGTTGAAGAACCACGTCGCAAGCTGCTGCTACTGGTATAGCGCTGTTGAAGGCCGCGTGGATTCCCGTCTCGACCATCACTTCTGCATCAATGGCATCCAACGCTCGAGGCTCAAGAGACCCCACGAACGTCTTGACTTCATCTTGTGGGGTTTCGGCGTTAAAAGCGAGAAATCCCGTCGCCTCGTGGAAGATTTCAACGTACGCAGCTTCCAGTGAGCTGGAAAGGTTCCCGGACTTTACACATTGGAGCTTCACGAGCAACGCTGACCGCTTGTTGCTTTGTGGGAGAAGCCGCACGATATTTGGCACGATCTTCTGGCACTCTGGGTCTTTGAAAGAGCCCACGTGGACTTGAAGCCGCAAGGCTTCCTCATACAAGGCCTTGAACGCGTTGTCCGCGGCTGCCAGACGAGGCGTGAGCTGCACGTCCACGATATCGTTGATTGTCTTGGCAGCATTAGCCAACTGGTTCGCGTCCACTTGAGCGTAGACCAGAGCGATCTGGAGTCGAATGACCCACGCCACGTCCGCTTCTGCGGTCAACTTGAGAGCGTCCACGATCTTCACCAGCGACGGCACTAGGAACTGGAACGTGGACTGCTTCATGAGCTGGCGAGCGATTTGCCAGTACGTCACCGACGCGTTGTAGATGAGAAAGTCGTAGCTTGGCCGCTTCCGGGAATCAGTCGCAATCGGGACCACCGCCAGGATGAAATGGATAGCGTTGAGCACCTTCTTCAGCTTCGCCACGCCCGTATCAGCCTGAGCATCGTGTGACCCGCAGTGAGCGCGAACGAACTGCGCCCGACAGTAAAACTACACGCAAGCCACGCGTCGGTTAGTACTTTGAACTGCAGGCCTTTCGTGCTCTCCGTACCTGGTTCTTGAGCTGGCACTCGCCGAAGAACCACTCGACGCTCTCGGACGCAGTGTCGAAGTCATCCTGGAAAACCGCGGCTTCGGCGGTGAGCACCAGCAGCTCCGGGAGGTTCATGTCGGCAGGAACACCCATGGACGGCACGCAGGCTTGCTGGTAAATGGCAACGATCCGATCCAGGATCTCACGCGCAGTCGGTCTGGGCTCTTTCGATGAGGAACTCTCCGTCTCCGGCAACCTGGCGCACTCCAGCAACCTCCTCAGCTCTCGATCCAGCGCCATGAACTACAATACACGCGGCCGCGGATCCAGCAAACGACCTTTACCAACAGCCAGAGAGGTGGAATCGATCGATCTCCAGCCCATTGATCGGGCCAAAAATATATTATATATCCAGTGGATATTATCCACGCCTGCGAGCGATCACTTAGTTCTTCTTCTTGGCCAGGCCCGACACGATGTCGTCGATGCGCAGCAGCATGCACGCCGCCTCCACGGCTGTCTTGATGGACTGCGTCTTGACCTGGAAAGGTTCCCACACGCCCAGCTGCTCCGAGGCCGTCACCTTGCCCGTCACGCCGTCCACGCCGTACGACTCGTCCGTCTCGGCCTGCTTGGCTCGCAGCGCCGTCATGACGCGCACCACGTCCGCGCCGCAGTTCTGCAGCAGCGTGCGCGGGATGACCTCGAGCGCCTCGGCCACTGCCCGGAACGGGAACTGCTCGACGCCCTCCACCTCGTCGGCGCGCTTCTTGAGCTCGTGCGCGAGGCGCATCTCCGTGGCGCCGCCGCCGGGCAGCAGCAGCGGCTCGAACACAACGTTGCGCGCCACCTGCATGGCGTCCTGCAGGTTGCGCTCGATCTCATTCAGCACGTCCTTGCTGCCGCCACGCAGCAGGATGCTGCAGGCGCCAGGGTCCGTGCACTCTTCGAAGAAGGCGAAGTACTCGTCGCCGAGCTTGCGCACCTCGAAGAGGCCGCACTTGGTGCCGAGGTCCGACTCCTGGATCTCGTCGGCGCGGCTCACGATGGTGGCGCCCGTGGCGCGCGCCACGCGGTTGTTGTCCGTCTTGCGCAGGCGGCGGAAGGCCGTGATGCCGGCCTTGACGAAGTAGTGCTGCGCCAAGTCGGACACGCCCTTCTCCGTGATGACCACGTCGGGCTTCATGGCGACCACCTGCGCGCAGAGGTTCTCAATGTACTCTTCTTCAAGACGCAGCAGCGTGTTCCAGTCCTGGTCGTTGGTGAGCTCCACGTTCGTCTGGCTCTCGCCCTTCTTGTACTCGAGCGGGCAGTCGAGCAGCAGCACGCGCGGGTTCTCGATGCGGCGGCGCATCTTGGAGTGGGTCACGTCCTTGTTGAACATGACGCCCTTGAGCACGCGGCTGTCCTCGAGTTCTCCGCCCGGGATCTTCTCCACCTTAGCGTAACGCTTGACGTCCACCTCCTTGCGGCCCGACGCCGTGGTGCGCACCACCGTCAGCACAGCGTCCAGAGCCAAGTCGCTCACCAGGTTGCCCACGCGGGGCGAGAACTTGGTGCCAATAGAGCTCTGCACCAGGTTGCGCATGTCTTCTTTGTTCTCAATGTCAATGGGGCGCGAGAGCTTCTTGGCGATCTCCAGCGACGCGTTGAGCGCGCGTTTGAAGCCGCGGATGATCACCGTCGGGTGCACCTGGTGGCTGAGAAACGGCTCCGCCACGACCAGCAGTTCGCCGGCCAGGATGATGACGGACGTGGTGCCGTCGCCCACCTCCTCGTCCTGTGCGCGACTGAGCTCGATCATGCTCTTGGCCGCCGGGTGGGCCACGTCCACCTCACGCAGGATGGCGTTGCCGTCATTGGTCATGACGATGCCGCCCATGGGGTCCAGCAGCATCTTGAGCATGGAGCGAGGGCCCAAAGTGGTGCGCACGATGTCCGATACGGCCTTGGCCGCCTCGATGTTGCCCAGCTGAGCGGTGCGGCCCGTCTCGCGCTTGGTGTTGGTGTCTGGGAGGGAAGCAAGAGGGTTAGATGGAGAGGAGGAGGGGGGGGGGGGGCTAGTGCACGGACGTACTCAGAACCATCACGGGGGCCTGCATCATGGTGAAGGAGGGGATACAAGTAGAGGGAGACGCCGACGGATCTTGCTTGGGGTATGTGGCTGGCTTGGGCGGACTTTGGCAAGAGGGTCACTGAAAGGAGGGATATTGTCACAGAAGTGGAATTGGCAACGTCGATCACCTAAAAGCACTTGCAATCCGGCCGGTGAATCCTCAATGTCATAGACCCGGACGAGCTCGCTGAACGACGACAATGGGCAGAGAGCCATGGGACGCGTCGTGCATGCCGTCGCTGGCCGGCCGAGTGGCCGTCATCACGGGCGCCAACTCGGGCATCGGCTTCGTGACGGCCCTGGAGCTGGCCCGCAAGGGCGCGCGCGTGGTGCTGGCCTGTCGCAACGCTGAGCGCGCCCAAAAGGCGGTGGACGACATCAAAACGGAGCTGGCGCCGACACCCGCGGTCGTCGAGTTCTTGCTGCTGGACTTGAGTGACCTCGCCAGTGTCCGCTTGTTCGCTGAGGCCTTCCGATCGCGCTTCGAGCGTCTGGACCTCCTGGTGAACAACGGGGGCGTCATGGTCCCCACGCCGACGCACACGCCGGGCGGGCTGGAGATGCAATTCGCTGTGAACCACCTCGGTCACTTCTATCTCACGCACCTGCTCTTCGACCTGCTCGTTGCGGGGGACGCGCCGTCTCGGGTCGTGAACGTGAGCAGCGTATCACACAGCTGGGTGACGATGGATTTGGCCACGCTGGCCCGGTCCAGACCCGGCAAGAAGGCCTACACGAAGGAATATGGCACGTCCAAGCTGGCCAACCTGCTGTTCACGTACGAGCTAGCGCGGCGCGTTGACGTGGCGGGGCTGTCGGACCGCGTGGTCGTGGTCGCTGCCCACCCGGGCATCACCACGTCGGACATCGCGCCCAAGATGTTCGCGACGTACCTGCCGCGGTGGACGTTGGGCTTCATGAACAAGCTGCTGAAGCTGCTGCACGTCATGCAGGCCACAGAACGCGGCGCGCTGCCGTCGCTCTTCGCCGCGACGGACGCGTCGGTGGAAAGCGGCGACTTCTTCGGCCCTGACGGGTTCCTGGGCATCCGGGGCAAGGGGCCGGCCAAGGTGCAGTCCAGTGCTGCTAGCCACTCGGAAGAGGACGCCACTGCGCTGTGGACGCAGAGTGAAGACCTAGCACAGTGTAAGTTTGAGGTGAGGAGGTAAAGCGAGCAGGACGCGGGCGTGTGGCCGATGTTAGCAGTAAGGTTGGGTGTACGGCGATAGAGAACGAATGAGGCGTAGCGCAGCCCACTTCAAATGACGCTGCGCCTCGTAGATGAAATACCAACTTCAAATCTGCTCGAGTATCCGACGATGTTGAAGACGATGAAGTGTTGATTGGATCTACATCAAAGCTTAACCTATGTTGCTAAGTGTCCTCACAGCAAACTACAGTCTCCTTCTGCGCCGCCAGACTGGGAATAACAGTAAGTTGCTTACTCACGCTTGCAAGTTAAGCGATGCTTTTACGAGGTACACTGTACTGCACAAGTGCTCACCTCTGAAACAAGTTGCTCAGAATAAAAAGTAAGCTTATACAGACGGCGCTGCACTGCAGCGGTCTGCTTGGTCTGCATGTGACAGCCCAACTTGTATCACCGGGAATCCTGCCGCACTCCTTTTGCATCGTGGCCCGCAAGCAGGGACGAGCAATCTCTCGGTTCGGATCGAGGGCTCAAACGTGGGGTGCTCGCGTCGTACCGGATCGGCCATCCATCACGTAGGGAACAAGTGCCGACGGGCGTGTGGCACACGCTACAGCACTTTCATTTCGCTAGCTGTCGCGTTCCGAATGGATCGTGGCCCGCAAGCAGCGCCGAGCAATCGCGGCTTTGCTTCGTGCAAAGCGCGATCCGGTCCGGTGGGACGTGCAACGGGTTCCTGTCTGCTGGTGCCGTTGACGAACCACAGCCGATCGGATCGGGCTGCTTCACAGTCCATTCTTCAATTTACCTGGTCTCAAGCAGCACCAACACAAAGACTCCTTCACCCGTCCAACTACAACTATCATGGTTCAGAACTCGACCCGCGACTACGACATCGCCATCGTCGGCGGAGGCATCGCGGGTGCCACCCTCGCTGTTGGCCTTGCGCGCGCTAGCGTCCCCGTGACGCTGTACGAGTCGGCCAAGGCGTTCGGTGAGATCGGTGCCGGTGTTGCGCTCGCCGCCAACGCCGCTCGCGCGATGGAGCTGCTGGCCCCGGACGTCAAACGCGGCTTTGACCGTGTGGGTACGTTCAACCTGTCGACGGCCAAGAAGAACGTGTGGTTCGACTTCCGCAAGGGCGTCGGCACCCAGGGCAGCAGCGTCGACGAAGGCGCCGGCGACCTAATTACCAGCGTCGAGACGCCCGCCGGATCGGCTTACGTGCACCGCGCGCACTTCCTTGACGAAATGGTCAAACTCATTCCGGAGGGCATCGCCCAGTTCGGCAAGCGGCTGCAGGACATCGAGACGCTGCCGGACGGCAACGTGAAGCTGAAATTCACGGACGGCACGGAGGCTGTGCACAGCGCCGTGGTCGGCTGCGACGGCGTCAAGTCGCAGACGCGGAAGGCCGTCCTGGGCGAGAACGACCCCGCCGCCAACGCCGTCTTCTCCGGCAAATACGTCTACCGCGGACTGATCCCCATGGACAAGGCGGCGGCGCACCTGGGCGACGAGATGGCGCGCAACAGCCAAATGTACTTCGGCTACCACGGCCACGTGCTCACGTTCCCCATCCAGCACGGGGACGTCATGAACGTGGTGGCATTCGCCAGCAAGGACGAGTGGAAGGACCCGAACTGGGTCGTGGGCACTACCAAGGAGGAGCTCACCAAGGACTTCGCCGGCTTCTCCAAACACGTGCGCGACATCATCTCCATGATGGAGGACACGGACATTTGGGCGCTCTTCCACCACCTGCCGGCGCGCACCTACACGCGCGGCAACATGCTCGTGATCGGAGACGCAGCACACGCCACGACGCCCAACCACGGCTCGGGCGCGGCCATGGCCATCGAGGACGCTTACGTGCTGTCGTCGCTGCTGGCCGACGTGCACCACGCGCGCGACTTGCAGGCCGCCTTCCAGGCCTTTGAGAAGGTGCGGCTGTACCGCACGCAGAAGGTGGTGGCCACGAGCCACGAGGCCGGCCAGCTCTACGACTTCGAGCTGCCCGGCTACGAGGACGACGTGGAGAAGATCGCCGACAATTTGCAGAAGCGCATGCGCTGGATCTGGGAGGAGGACCTGGAGCAAGAGGTGGCGGACGCCAAGACTTTCTTCCGCACGGCAGCCGCCCACAAGTACTAGGTCGTGGGCCGGCAAGCCCGGAGTTCCTTGAGGCGCAACACACAAGCAAACGGTAGCTAGCGAGGTCAATATCAACACCCTATCGTCTTCACAATCTTCGGACGCTCAATTTGAAGTTGGTTCATGCCTACGTGACGTATAACAAAGTATGAAGCACGGCTTCAACCTTGGGTGGAACCTGGATCGGCCTGGTATGTATTATTGTTGTTACAGCGCTTTCGTTTCTGCCTATGCAGCGTTGCTACCCACGGCCTATTGATACGGCCAATCTTGTCGGAGTGGAAGGGCAGACTGGAGCATGGTCGAAGCTTACCGGCTGCTTGTTGCCCAGCGCAGAAGCACATGTGAACGTGGCATGTGTCTGCTGCAATCTCTGTTCGGACAATAAAGTTAGCACTTGATGAACAAACCGATGCAAGTGCCGTGACTTTGGAGAACAACGAGCGAAGGAGGGGACGAGAAGGATGAAGTTACAGGCTTCCTCTGCATGATACACATCGAATAACCATCAAATTGAGACGACATACACATAAGTATTTTTCGGGAACTCACCTTTCTCTGTTTCAAGGAAGTTTCAACGAGGTGAGTACGATTTCTTTCGTGAAGCTTCTCAAACATGAAAGATGCAGTTGAGTTTACTCTCGCAGCTGGGTCGCCGGCTGGATTCCAGCCGACGTTGCGTTGGCCAGCATCTGATGCAAGGGCCTTGCTGGCAAGTTCGTTTGTGGTGGATCCGCTAAGCAGGTGGGGTCATAAGAAACCATGCTTCGAGATATGCGGTCGAGTCACGGGACTGTGCATGTATTGCTTGACAGTGAAGCGTGCTGTCGCCGGTTTTCACGCTGGTGCTACAATACGCAGCGTGAGAAGGTAACAAGATGCGATGATGGAGCAAGAAATTCAACCGCTCCTGTATCCATCAAGGATAAAGGAGCTTCTGGTGTTGCAGCAAGATATGCGGCGAACTCATTACCTATTACATGTATCGCGGCCTTCCCAAATGAGCGGCGGTCTCCACTCGCGCTGCTCTCACCCAGCAGAAATCTCGTCCTGAAAAATGAAAAGCTCGGGCATCCATCCGCCTATCCATCTTGCGTACAAGGTCTGTCCTGTCGAGGTCGCAACTTTGAGGGCGCAGTCAACAGCTTCTCGACACTGCCGACGCCGTTCCAGCCTATCTGATCTCTGCATAGTAGAACTTACCACCGACTCTTATCGAAATTGAAGCTAACGCAGGAAGTTATGGGTGTTGTGGTGCTGTATGCTGGACAAGCACGGAATGCAAACTCCGACTTGAAATTCGTGGCGCCATTGCTGTCACGTGAGCCCCGCCTCGCCGCTTCTCTGGCAAGAGCCCGTGCTTATTGTCGCCGCAGACAGGTCCGCATCGAGTTCGTCTTGATTTTTGAGTTGCCAAAGGAGTCGGTCGCGCTGCAAATCTGAAAGCGGCTCGCACCAAGCGTGCGATTGCCAAAAATGTCCGACTGCGCATCCCTGCCTCGGCGATGTATGTTGGCCACAGGCGTGCGTGCAGGCCCATACTCTCGGCATTTCGGCTGGCGTAGTTGCAAATCTGCGGGGGAGTGCCGAATCGGCACTGCCGATGCAACCTCCGTGACCCTCCTCTGCCAGACCAGCCAGGTGACAGTCCTCGTTTGTCCCTCCGCCTCCCAACTGGTTGTCAGCTGAAGGGCTCATTCCGACATTCACCAGCTCCAGCGACAGATCCGTCACTCCAAAATCGACCATGGAATTCAAGGAGTTCCGCAACCGAACATCTCGTGAACCTTGCACGAGTCCGTACCCGCCGATGGAGCTTACCGACAAGGAGAAGCAGCTCCTACGACAACTGGCCAAGGACCTGGTGGCCGTGAATGTCGAGGACTTCGAGGAGTTCCTCTTCGAGAACAACGGCGTGCTTCCTGAGCACCAGTGGGAGTTCGTGCGTCGTGACGAGCAGGTTGAGACGTTCCTGCGACGCCGCGAGAACTACGGCCTGCGCGGCTTCGGCCCTACGAAGCGGTTCCGCCGTGCCACGTCGGACACGAGTGCCAGCATGAGCAGCACCAAGAGCGACGAGCTTTCGTCGCTGGACGTGGCCGACATCCGATCCATCGGATTCAAGGACGGCACGATCGAGGACGGGGTGTACGGCGCCATGAGCCCCACAACCGAAGTCTTCCGCACCAAGTCCGCGTACGTCGACGACAAGATCGAGGAGTGCAACGTGCTGGCCTTGATCGAGAACGTGACGGACGAAAACCCATTCACGTCGCTGACGATCCGCTGGCGCGTGACAGAGAACCCGCCCATCATGCGCACGTTCCTCAAGAGCTACGACCACATCTACCTTGAGGCCACGGGCTTCACGACGCTCAGCAACGGAGACCGCGTGAGCTTCCAGCTGCTGCACTCCATCGACTTCCCGCACCTGACTCCTCCGCTGAAAACGCACTCGCGTGGCCAAGTGGCTGGCATCCTGTTCTTCCGCCAGATCGACAAGGAAACGGTGCAGATCCACGGGCGTGCAGTGTTTGCGATCCCGTTCGAACGCGCCCGTGCTCTCTTCACGCACATGGTGCTGGTCTCCATGTCCAAGTCCTGCATCAACATTTTCTTCGCTGCGCACATGAAAAAGCTCCGCTGGGCAATTCGTAAGCGAAGGGAAAAGGGCGGCAATGCCAGTCTGCAATCGAGCTCGAACGAGTGCAAGGTCTGCCAGAAGACCCCCACGATGCGCAAGGGATGCAATTGCATGCTGTGCGGGGAGTTCGTGTGCAAGTCGTGCCGAGTGTCCCACAAAATCGCCGACATCGGCCCGGACAACAAGCTTTACTGGACCAAGGTGAGGGTCTGTCCCTTTTGCATGACGCAGGTCATCAAGTCCGACACGTCCATCACCATGCGCTCGGAAATCGCCGCAGGAGAATACCCGGACCGGGACGTCAAGGTCGTGTAGAGAGCTGATAGTTTAGAAGTTTGCATTTCATCAAGTCAAAGTTTATATATTCGTTCGTGGTCAATTCGGTGTGTACGCGATGTTCATGAAGACCTCCACCGATGTCATGCAATAGGCAGCTGTTGCAACTTTTGTGTCTGTTACTACGCTGCCATACGCTACCACTCGCGGGTTTCAGTCGTGGCGAAGGCAACCCAAACGGGGCAATGATCCGACAGTTCGTAGCCGCATTGGATGCGGGACATGTAGGTCTGGAGTCGCGGGAGCATCGTGTCCATCGGGTTCTGCACGGAAAGACGACTGCTCTTTGAAGGAGGATAGTATCGCCAATCCACGCGTAGCACTCCGCTGTCCACGAGGAATTCACACTCTTGGTTGTTGCTGAAGTCTGCGCGGTCGAGCCAAATGTTGTCGTACAACTTGCCAAAGACAGTAGTGGAAAGTGGCGAGCGGATGAGCGCCATTTTGTGAGATCCGAGGCTGCCAAGCACGTCCTGGGGCGACAGGTTGAAGTCTCCAAGCACCACCACCTTCCTTCCTGTCGGTGAGGACGCGCCGAGTTCATTTGCCAGCCTGTTGATCTCCACGATCTCGGCGTGGCGGCGCTGCTTCTCACCAAAAGAAACGTGGACATTCATTAGCGAGAGCTCCAATTGCGGCAGCCCGGACTCGTCCGTCACTCGAAATGTAGCGACGCACGGCAGCCGCGTGAAAACCTTTTTGTCATCTTTCAGGAGCGAGCATTTCTCCACGGGACGCACCGCAGAACGTCTGAAAAAGAAAGCGTAGCGCTCTGAGCGCTTCTTGGACCCGGGCGACTTGCGCCCCACAGGATCCGACACCACGTAGTCCCACCCAGGCAGCATCGTCTTGAGTCTTTTTAGCACAATCAGGTCGCGCACCTCCTGCAGCGCCACGAGATCAAACTCGTCCAGTACGTCCGTGATCCGCTGCAGCAACTGCGTCTCCTTGCGGCGAGAAATGTTGCGGATGTTCCACGAGGCCACAAGCAGCGCTCGGTCTTCCTCTCGTCTCAAGGTCGGAAAAACATTTCCACGAACATCTCCTTCGATCTCCCGACAAATGTGGAAGTTCCGCTCGTCATCTTGCTTATCTGCACTGTCTTCGTCGCTATCTTTGTCCAATGAACCGGAACTGGTCCTCACACGAGCCCCTGCTTTGATTTTCTCGTAGGATTTCGTGCCGATACCTTTCACGGCCAGCAGGTCCTCTTTACGGTGGAACGGCCTGGCCTCGACGATCCGTTGAGCCAGTGCTGGCCCCACCCCCTTGAGCTTCTGTAGTTGGGTCTTGGATGCCGCGTTTAAATCAATGATGGAGGAGTTTGTATTGGGTTTGCTGCGTTTCTCCTCTTTCGTTGGTGTCGACGACTGTTTCTCAACGTAAACTGGACCCTGAGCAATGATGGCTGCCAGTTTGACGGGGCCGATGCCTTTCACGCGCAGCAGATCTTGCACCGACGAGAAGGGGCGACTCTCGACGATCAACCGAGCGGTGACGCAGCCCACGCCCGGCAACTGCTGAAGCTCCAGGGGAGACGCCTCGTTCAGGTCCATTTGGGACGAACTGCAACTTTTTTTCGATAAACTTGTGCGCTTCCAGCAGATAATTGTGTACGAATTGTGTACGTCAAAGTGTTTTGCGGCAAAAAACTACTTCGAAAACCATCAAACTTCTCTTCCTCGGTACTTCGAAGTACCAAGGAAGAGAAGTTTGATGGTTTTCAATACTTTGCAGAAACTGTGGCGTTGGTTGCGCTACAGTCTTGTTCGTCAATGTTAGGGATGCACGTAAGCATCAAGTCATTCATTTTATGACATCAGTCAAGTCTCTTCAGAGAGACGACAGTTCAACGCACACAACTTGAGTGAACAAGAATTCGGAAATGAGCCATTTGACCAGATTCCTGGTCCGGAGCTTTCACTCGACAGGCAGAAAATGCTGGTCCTTTCCGATCTTGACAGTATGCATACTTGAACGCTCTTTCTCGCCTTCAGTCGGGAAAGTCTCTGCTGAACAGGCAGACCACTGCGGACCTCGACCACTGTCTGCAGTGGCCATCCTCATTTCTAAAGCTCTGCTAGACCAGCAACGAGTCCTGATCCATGGCTTCTTCAGTATCGCCGTCAGCTGGTGGGACTTCATCTCCATCTCCTTCGTCACCTGTCGTGCCAGCGTCGACGGAGCAATCTGCAATTTCAGCAGCGCTGGTCGAAGGAGTGGCGAATCTCGACCAGAACTCGGATAATGATGACCCAGACATGCAGAGCGAAACCACAGCGGCGTACGCTGCCCACGCCGCAACGGATGGAGACAGTGAAAAGAGTTTCTGGGATATTATCGCCGACTCGCACCCGAAGCTAGAGAGCTACGGTGAGCTCAACCAGGCTTACGACCCAGAAATGGCAGACTCAGTGCTGGCCTTCGCATCCCAGACACCGTCAACTGCCATGACGCCATCAACTACCCTGAGCCTGTCATCTTCGCTCGCTCCGTCAACTAATCTTCCGATGGCGTATGACGAGTAAGTGCTCGCTCTTTCTCAAGTTTGATCGAGGCTTTCAACTGCTAACTACAAAGGCCTAACTTGTTGTGATATCCTGGTAGATACCAGCAGGAGATCGGCACCAATCTGATCGGTAGCGCCGGATTTTCGACGAACAATCACTCTTCGTACTCGGGCTTTGCAGCCCCAAGCCAATATGTGACCTTCGAGCCGAGGCAGGATGGCACAGCTTTCCGTACGGAATTTGTCTTGACCGTTCCGTCTGTTTGAAAGTGCCGTCTAACGTCGTGACTGCGGTGTACAGCACTCTCCAAGCCCATTATTCGAGAAGACGGTCTTCTTGTTGTGGGCACGGACTTTATCCAAGATACCTCAACGCAAGCTGGCGAGAAGAACAGGATTTTCGTTACAAACTTCCTGTCGACTGTGCAGGCATCGTCCCACACCTTGGTGGTGGAAGACGTAAGCATTCCCACTAGTTGGTAAAGCTACATTGATCTGAGCGCTAACACCAATGAACATCTCTTTTGCAGGAGGTTCGAGATATCCAGTGGATGGGCACACAGGCAGCCATCGTTGCAATCGGCAAAGAGATCCACCTTATTCAGCTCGGTGATCCCTCTGCTGGCGGATCATGCAGACTGCAAGGTAAGTCAAGTGCTGGTTCGCTATATCCATGCCAAACGCTGCGATTTCACGGAATGTTTGCAGATCCCATCAGCACTGTCCACTCGGATACAATTCGAGAGCTGGCCGTTTCCCCCAGTGCGAGTTCATATGTCTTGTCTGGCGGTACGTCGTATTCTCTTCATCTGATTTGATAAGTGACGATGCTAATGGGGCTCCTGTTCAGGCTTCGACGAGACTGTGGTGTTGACCGATCTCCGCAATCAGGGAAACCCGAGGTCTTCAACAGTCATCGGGAAGTACAATGCGTACGACGTAGTGAGCAGCGTTCGCTGGTCTCCAGTGCACTCCCACGTGAGCTGGACAACGGACAGCGGCGATTTTCAGCATGTGGACATTCGCGTGCGCTCTCCTCAGCTTCACATCCCGTTGTACACGGCGGTATGGCGCGCAAAAGTTGATTATTCTCAACTATTTCTCATATTTTTTTGTTTTTGTTTTGTAGAACTTGGATACACTAGGTGGGCTCTTCACGCACGAGTATCTGAGCGACGTCAGTATCGCGCTTGGGTTTGAGCGAGGTTCCGTCGCCTTCATAGACACCCGCATGCCTCGACAAACGTACTGGTGCGTTTCCCTACAAACTCAATGCTCGGACCAAGACTAATCTGGTTTCATTTCTTGGATTCGCAGCACTTCTACGATCGAGTCAACTTTGCCTGCCGTCGGCGAAATTCGACGTTCCAGGACCGACAAGTTCGCGATTTTTGGTCTCACCGGGTACGATGTTCAAGCCGGCCACAAATGCAAGCGATCCTCCCACGTGTCCGATGTTTTCGTCGTTGTTTCTCACAAGAGGCTTTGGTATGTCAGGTTTGCGACGGCCGACCTCAATGCGACTACAAGCGGCTTGGACCACATCACCCTGTACGTACCGTTTTGGGAAGAATCCTTGTCTGAGTGCTGGTTGTGCTGACGCTGTGTCTTGCACGGTTGTTTCCAGACGCCAACCATCACACCAGGCCCCTTCGCCCTCGTTCAAGACTAGCGGAGACTTTTCCTATGAGCGAGGAACGTATCTCGCCGTCTCCGACAAGTACGTGGGGTCCGATACGTCGAAACGAGCCGGAAGCGGCGTACTGACCTGACGGCTCTGTGTTTGTGTGTGGTGACAGCGCGGGGGTTGTTTCAGTGTACACGGATGACACGACGTTCGGAGCCTCAGCCTTCGGTGCCACTAGCGGTGACTGGCGAAGCAGCGGACCAACCTCAGCATGATCACGATCAGCGTTCACGAATGAGCGGATGAAAAGCAGTACACATTGAGATAAACACCTGAAATCTAGTGGTGTTGCATGCGCGAGATCTCTTGGAGAAGCTTGGTGAGGCTGCTTTGCGGCTTCAGATTGATGAAGCTGTCGAAGTGAGACCACGAGTAACCATCAGTGTGAGCGACGTCGCTGGTGGTATCTGAAACACAATAATAATCAATACTGTCAGTAAGACACAACAAAGCAAACTATGGCCGCAACTAGCGTCTGTACCTGGATTCATGGCCAGCTGAACACGGCCGAGAGCGTTGCACTCGTACCACTCCGTCTCCTTACTCCGCGATTTGTTCGACAAGCCGATCATGGTGGTCGATAGTTGTGTCCGCAAAGCAGGAGATTGGAGCATCTGCGAGAACTTGACGCGTGTGGGTTGCGTCAGCTCCCCAAGGGCAGCCTGGATCCGCTGCAGAGCATTGACTTGTTGGTCGGTGCACAAGTAAAGCATCTCGATCAGACGAACCACTGCCAGAGAGGCCTGTTCGCCTTCTTGTTGAAGAAACAAGGCGGCCTCTGTGTTCTCATCGGAGCTGGCGTTCTTCTTCTTGGGCTTCTCGTCCTCGTCGTACACACGTTTCCAGAGCTGCAGCCCCCAGCCAATCGCGTTGAAGATGAGCTTGTTGTTGCGCAATTTACCCGACTTGGCACGTGACTTGGCTCGCGCGCTGTCACTCTGCAGGAGCGAGAAGAGCCGAGTGCGAAAGACCCAGGCCTTCCCTTCCAGCTGCTCGTACTTGGAGCGACACGAATGCATGTCTTGCTGGAAGCAGTAGATGTAGAACTGCAGCACCAGCAAGTTGCGACGCCAGCTCTCGTCCTTCTTGGGCTGTCCGTCCTCGCCAACCCTTCCGTTCCCGCTCACCTCCTCTAGCGCCGTGGCTAGCGGCTCCCACTGGTTGGGGAACGTAACGGCGCAGCTGCACGACGCCGCCTTGTCGAATACGAACACTAGCGCCGCGTAGATGGCCACTGCGTCGCTGTACGCGATGGCTTCGTGGCTCTGGATTCGCTCAACGAGCTCGGCGTAGAGTAGATCTGATGGATACTCCTTGCCGAGCACCACAATGCTGCGTAGCGTAGCAATAGCCACGCCCGGGTCGTTCGTACTTAGCGATGTGACCATGTCGAACACCAGCGACGCGTTCATGGACGACTTGAGCGTAGACGACGGCGTGAAGGGCTTGAGACCTTCCGAGCGGTTCGTGGGGGGCGTGGAAAAGGCCCCCGACGTGGCGTGCCGCTTGGCTGCCCGCTCTGGGGTCTTCTCGGGGGTTGAGAAGTGGTCAGCGATGGAGCGACTGCGCGCCTTGGGCTTCGCATGGGCCGGTCGAGGCGGCGTCTTGGGACTGGACTGGGTGGGTCTCTTGGAGACGCCAGACTTGGTGTCTGAGTACACGGAGCTCAGCATCTCCTCCAGTTTCACGTCGTTGTCGCTGTCGCTCAAGCTCAAGCTGCTGGCACGGCTGGAGGCGGCGCGACGAGGTCTAGTGGAAGTCTTGGACTTGTCGTGTTCGTCTGTGATTAAATGGAGATTATGACGGAAGAAGAAGGAGTTAGAGAGGTTGAGAACAATGAGGAGAGAGAGCGGCATCTTGCGCGTCGGATGAGCAGTTGCATGTACGAAGACGCACCGTCAGAGATGAGGATGACGGCGTCTGCCTCGGGCTTGACGTTGTCCGTCATAAGTTTTTGCGAGACTTTTTAAAAAACTTTCGTGAGAGGTTTTGAGAGATGGTCATTATCATGGGGTAGTACTAGTGACATACAGGCAACTTCAACTAAGGTTAGATGTTGAGCGCGATCGTGGCGTTCTTACGTGGTGAGCCAGTGGTAAAGGCCTGTGCTGTAGTATTGCTGCTGTCGGAGCCGAAGGCGGCGACGAACTTTTGGCGGAAGACATCGGAGTGCATGACGGCCACGTCCTCGTGGTCGTCATCTTCATCTTCCGGAACAGGTTTGCCGTCCTTGGTGCGCTGAGCATTGCTCTCGGTCTTGAGAGTAGAAGGAGGCTCGACTCCGCCCAGCTTGGACAGTGTAACTGTAGTGGAGTCGAGCTGCTCCCTTCTGCCCTGATACTGTCGTAGTCGTCGCAAGGTGTCGCTGCTGTTCGGAGCTGCAGAAGCTTCGGTCTCCTCGAGGATCTTGGCCATGATGAACTGCATGATACGCTCCTCAATAGCGCCGATACGACGCATCATGCCCGATTCTCGTGAAGTCTAAGGGATAACCACGTAGATCAATTAGTAAGGGTCAATGCAAAACCTCAGAATGGTAGACGCGACCAACCGTGCTGTCGAAAACGTCGTCGTTGCGCTCGTTTGGGAAAAACTCCTTGTAAATGTCGTGAATTGGATCACGCAGGCATTTTACGCTGATACATAACAACGTTAGTGGCTGGAGGGGAATTATGAAAGCAAAAGTGTCAACAACGCACGCTTCTGTGAAGATATCGGCATCCTTCACCCATCGCTTGATGTGAATATCGTCTGCATCGAGAAGCTTTTGGAGCTCTACTTGAAAGGATCACATGGTCAAGCAATTGTAATAGCACCACGATGCCTCCTTTTACGAGATAAGCACGTACCAGAAGGCTTCTCGGTGTTGTCACTGCATGCATCGTTCTCTCCAGCTCCACTGAGCCGAGCAATATCATCTGAGAGCTGAGCGATGGATTCGTTTAGAGCGGCATCTACCTCATCAAAGTACCAACACACTGTTGAGCGACAGAAGCTGCAGCAGCAGGAACGAACAAAACTTACTCGCCAAGGTTTGCGCTTCAATGCGTACGAAGACCTCCGCCTTGATACGTTCCTGGTCGTTGTACTTCTGGATAAACTCGCTCAAAGTTTTGACATTTGTCTCCTCTACGATGCGGTCTAGCAAGCGCTTCTTCTGCTCGAAAGACACGATCTTTTGCTCCAACGTGATCTTCTTCCACTTCGACGATCGGCTGTGTAAGCATTCCACCAACCACATTAGTCGCGTTTGTACGTGGGAAAGCAGTAAAGTACTTCACTCACTTCACGATCTTCCGACGCTGGACGATGTTGCTATGAAACACGCTGTACTTCTACCAAAGCAAACCGCTGTTCAGCCCATTTACCGCAGTCAGTTCCAAGCTGCCCGCACTTACATGTGACACGGGCACAGTTTGCTCCTGCTGTCCCTGCTTCTCAGCCTTTACGATCTCCTCCACTTCCAGCAGCAACCGCTGACGCTCCAGTCGAAACGCGTGCTTCTCCGTGTCAAACTCCAGTTCTGTAGCAGCAATCTCACTCTTGGCGTCAGCTGCTTGGCGCTTCAGCTGTGTAGTCTCCTGCTGAGCGCGGGTCATATCGTCTTCCGCTTCTTGAATGTCCTTGAGCATCTCCTTCTCGCTCGCCAGCGCGTCGAGCCTCTTCCGCCTCGTCTCATCGATCTCGTGCCGCAGCCTCTGCAGCTCAACGGTGCGCTCCGCCACTGCCACTTTCATTCGTTCTTCTGTCTGCAGCAGCCTTCCGGTCGCAGCTGCTCCGCTGTTCGGTGCACGCTTGCCTGCGTTGCTCTCCTGCTCCTTCTCCTGCGGGACCGTCGGCAGCTGCTGTTGTTGTTTCGCAGGTCCTTTGGACGACAGCACCAATGCTGCCAGCAGCCGCTTGCCCTGACCAGCATCACCGACCTCTGCACCTTTATCTTTCTGCTTTGATGGCGCCTTCTTCCTCTCTCGGAGCTGCTTGTGCGCCTCCTGCAGCTTGGCCTCCAGCTCCGCGAGCTTCTTCCGCTCCGTCTGCACCTTGATAAGCGTCAAGTCGCCCTCCGTCCGGATACGGTCCAGCTCCTCCTCATGCTGTGAGTGCAATGGGCTGATGAGGTAATGGTGCTCCACCGAGCTCGCCTGCTTCTTCATCTCAAATGCTCAGCTGACCGTTACCACTTCAACTTCTGATCACAAAGGACTAATCTGGACCAAATCTATCGATTTTGGTCCGCTTTGTGTAATTCCTTCGTCAATACTTGTATTGACGATGGCGGCGCTCGCCGGCTCGAGGACCATCGCGGGCGTGCCCGTAGAGCTGGGCCAGCCCGTCCACGTGAACACCAAGAAGCAACTGCAGCGACAGATCAACGCCATCGTGGGCTGGAACGACCTGGACCGCGCGCCCATGAACGTGGCGCAGACCATGCTGCGTGGCAATGAGCACCAAGTGGGGGAGCACCCGTACTTTGTGTGTGAGAAGTCGGTGGGCGTGCGGTACCTGGCGCTGCTTGTGCAAGGCCGCTGCTACCTCATCTCGCAGAGCTATGACATTAGAGAGGTGGCGCTCTTCTGCCCCGTGCGGCCCGACCGCCTGCAGCCCGGCGTGGACCGCAACACCGTCGTGCCGCATCAATGGACCATTCTGGACGGCCTCATGGTGTGCGACAAGGACGGCAGCAAGTCGGTGCTCACGCTGCTGCTGTACGACATCCTGGCGCTCAACGGCAGCCCCGTCATGACCTCCAAGCTGCAGGACCGGCTCAAGCTCATCCAGAACGACGTCGTGGGGCCGCGCAAGCAGCTGCCGCCGCCCAAGGGCCAGCCGCCCGACATGTTCCAGCTCGTGCTGCAGTCCATGTACCCCATCAACCGTGTGGGGCATGTGATCCGCAGCATCCTGCCCAGAGTCGCCCTGACCAGACAGAACGCCGGCCTCGTGTTCACGCCTGTGCTGCTGCCCTACACGCCGGGGTATTCAAAGGGCCTGTTCCACTGGACGCCGACATCCATGCTCTTTGCGGACTTCCAGCTTGGTGTGGAGTGGCGAGGACGGCCGCCCAAGCCCGGCTTCAAACTGGTGATCCACGACAAGCGCACGCAGGTTTTCCATGACTGGATCACCTTCGCGCCAGGTAAACGGGGCTCTTGATTGAGCTGTGGCGCTGGGTGCTGGCAGCTAATTTTTGCTTTATTTTATGATTTCAGATGACTTGGAAGCCTTCCGACAGGACAAGAAGGCGTCGTCGCGCATCGTGGAGTGTGTGTATGACCCGGAGTGGCTCACGTATATTCCATCGCATGATAAGAGCACGTGGGACATTGGCAGCGCGGAGTTTAACGCTACTGACCGTGGTGTCGGGTGGAGAAAAGGTGGGTGGAGATTTATTCGGTGTCGCCCAGACCGCGGCATGCCGCTTGAGCGCACCTTCCTGGCAATGATCGAGAAAGCAATCGGAGAAGATATCAAGCTTGAGGAGATCGAGCGATTCTTCCCTGATGACCCAAGCAAGAAGCCCATGTCAGCCCAGCAGAAAAATCGCCACGATACGCCCTCGACCTCAGACGTAAGAATGCTTGATTTTCTGTCATGGTTTTGTATCGCAAGGTACTAACGTTCATTTTATTCAGCAGGATTTTGCTCCACCAAGCAAGAAGAAGCGTGGTGGAGGCGGAGCAGGAGGGAGTCAAGGTCCAGGGACGGGTGTGTGCTACGACTTCCAGAACAAGGGCGTTTGTCAGCGCGGTCGCTTCTGCCACTTCTCGCATTGTGCATGCAATTCGACGTGCTCGTGCACACCGACTAAGAACACTTACGGTAATCAAATAGTGGTCTGTGGGCATGTTTCTGTTTCTGGAGCAGGAAGAAGCTAACGTGTTGTGTGGGTTGAATTGTATTGTAGGCCAACGACCTTCCTACAGGAGGAATGACTACGATGCTCCACCATCTCCTGAAGTTCCGCCTGCGTCGGCCGCTGATTCGTCTGCGGTGCCAGAGAAGTCTCCAGCATTGCGTCCCACCAACTCCTTTGAACGTGATTCGACCTTGAAGACGGACGCTGCTCCAGGAGAGGAAGAAGAAGCTGGCGAACTGACGGACAACAGTACGTCCGTCGATTGCTAGCACCAAGTTGTTGGTATGAAGCTGACCCATGCTGTGAAATGTTGTTGTTGCCAGGCAACCTGCACATCAACAGCATCTACGCGCCTCTCGAGAACTTCGACAAGGATACCATCGCTGCCAAACGCGCCCAGTTGGCTGCTCTCGGAAACCGCCGCATTTGGGCAAGCCTCGGACTTGAAGACAAGCCCCAGCGCACGCGTACTTGCGGCCTTATTGTGTCGAAGTCTGGGGAAGTGGCGTACGTCCGCGCATTGGAGAAATAAGCTTCTTGCAGCTTGAGGAATGTGTGAATATGTAAGTTCCCGCTTCATTACAGACGTCACGGAATACAAATAGGATGAGTGCGCTGCTATCTAACGAGTTCTATCGTTGACGTTGCAATTTGCACCGATCTACTGCTGCTTGGGTGCGGCTTTCCTCGGGAGGTCTTCGAACACCATGGTGCCGTCCTTCAAGCCTTGAATCTCGTCCTTGGTGAGGAAGCGGCCTCCAGGGCCACGAGGCCTCCGCATCGCGTGCTTATGGCGTGAGTCGTGCAGGTATGCCTTGCGCTGACGAGGGTTTCCTAGTTTGGCCTCGAGCTTCGCCCGCTGCTGGCGCCGGATCATAATGCGGTGGTACTGCTTGGCGTTTACGTACACGGGTTCCTCCTCCGTCGCTTCGGCCGAGTTGGGCGTCGTCGGGCGCGGGAACATCGACTGCGACAGCTGCAGCAATAGGTCAAACACATAACGTGAGCATATCCCCCCCACCAGCGCAGGAACAGGTCGTATTGCCATACCATGTAGGGCTGCATCATGGCACTCGAGCTGTACATGGCGCGCAGCTGCTCACTGTTGGTTTGTTGCTGCCACAGACAAAGCCCAAACGTCAGCATCTAGTCCACAGCCCAGCAACTACAATTTCACTTTCTTACCATCTGCAGTAACGAAGTAGGACGCCATCAAGCGACAAAGAGGAGGGATTAGGAATAGGAACAAAGCGGTGTACAACTTCATGCCACTGGTAGAAACGCAGGGGGACAGCACGTACGAGCTGTTGGATGTACTGCTGCTGTTGTTGCTGGAAGAGCGCCAGCTGTGCCTGTAGGTCGGCCTGAGAAGCCTCCGTGGCGGCGTTCTGGCTGGCGCTGGGGGACGCGGCGGCATCCGAGTCGGTGAAGACCAGCTTAGTGTCGGTGCCCGAGCTCGTGGTATCCTCCATACTGTGCTGCAGTCTGCTGGGCGTTATACACTGCGTCAGTCTACGTATCCACGCGTAAGCTCCTGCCGTCGTAGCTCGCTCACCTGATCGATCAGTCAAACCTTCCTTCTCCTTGCAAAAGACTGAAAATGAGCGCGGAAATGGGCAGCTCTCCAGTTTGAAACCTTTAAATCATTTTGATTGGCTGAAAATAATTGATGGTGTGAACTACACCAAGCAGATGAGCAGCTCTTGAAGCGACACTTTGCAGACCGACCGACCATGAGAGGCGACGCCACCTCCACGCAGATCCAAGTGCTTGATGGGCCCGCGCTGGTAATTGCAGGCAACACAAGGGATCGCGGTGTTATACAACTTGCTAACTCGATGGAAATTCTGTGTAGAGGGCGCTGTCGACGGAGCTCAACTCGAGTAAGTACGCCATCGATGCGCACAACCGCTCGATCGGAGAGCTCGGCAACCTGTCGGAGGTGAGCGAAGCTGCGAAGCACCCTGAAATGCAGAGGTGTAACCAGTAACAAAACAATGCTATGCTGTTGTTGCTGCTTTTCTACAGCTGCCGAAGCTGTGCTCGCTAGATGTGTCCTTCAACAAGATCACGTCGCTGCGAAACGTCAGTACGGCCAGAGAGCTACGTGAGCTCAAGATCTACAACAATAAGCTCACGAACACAATCGGGTTGAAGGCGTACGTGAAGTGAAAGCTTTGGCTGATGAGTACTGTTAGTACTTCAGTCATGTTAATGGTCGTTTTTGATGCGAAGGAACTCAAATCTGGAAGGGCTCCAGATGAACGACAACCAGATCGAAGAGATCTCTGCCGACTTTTTAGCGCTGGGCAGACTCAAGAATCTGTGGCTTAATGGCAATCGTATCGCCTCGGTCCGGAACCTTCGCGGCTGTAGGCTCCTTGTGCATCTGGATCTGGGTCGCAATCTCCTGCAAGGAGCAGCGTCCGAGGTTTGTTGCTGCGCTTAGATGCTTTGCGGTCGTCAGACCTACATGACCGATTTGTAGATCGCTGATGCTTGCTTTCGTTGATGCTCGAAGGGGCTGGATGCACTCGTCAATTTAGAGCACTTAAACCTGACTGGGAATCAGCTGACATCCGTGGGCAATCTCGCTCATCTCACCAAGCTGGAAGAGCTGAACTTGTCAGAAAACAAGTTTACAACACTACAAGGAATAATGCCTCCAAACCTCGTAGTAAGTTTTCATGTCACCGGTAAAGTTGTGCATCATCGAATGAGTATCTCGGAGTAACTCGGCTTGTTGCTTTAATTTGCTTAGGTGCTTCGAGTAAATGGGAACCAAATCTCTGACTTCCACGGCCTAGTGACACCATTGGAGAAGCTCAACGAGCTGTACGCGCACGACAACGTCATTACAGACACTGAGTTACTCCCAACTCGCTGTCCTCAGCTCGAATCCATTGACTTACGAAATAACCAGATCGCCACGAGCTCGCACGTTGTGGTTCTCGGGAAATGCAAGGCGCTACAAGACATTTGGCTACAAGGAAACCCATGCTGCTTTTCACCGAGGTACGCAAAACCTGCCACACTTGAGCGTGAGATTTTTTCTCTGCAGCACTGACAGACGATTCACTGCTGTTTGTATGTGAATGAAGTTACCTTCTTGATGTGATGTCGGCTCTGCCGCAGCTGAAGACCTTGGACGCCTTCACAGACGCGCAGTTGCAGAGTCACCGAGAAAAGCTGAAGAATGGGGTCATTTCGCAGGAAGAGTTGTTCAATTTATCCAGAGCTTCAACGCCTGGGTACCGTCCAGGAACGGCAACGTCTCGACCCGGGAGTGCTCGGGTTGGAAGGCCGGCCACACCAGATGCTGCTCCTGTGTTCCATACACCCTCAGCCCGAATTGGTATGGTCTTCATGTTGCAGTTTTTCTCAATACGGTGCTGACTAGTTATCCTTTGCGTGTTCAGGCAATCTCACAAAGCTGACGAGTGAAGATGAGCTTGCCAAAGCCCAAGAAGAGGTTCGTGATCGGCTACAAAAAATGAAACAGTTGTTGGGTCGCGTCGGAGGTAAGGCTGAAGAAACCGGAGACTCCGATAAGGAGAAGGTAGATCCTGCAAAGCCCATTCAGCGACGGATCTCCGCTCCTGTTGACTCGATTGCAGCGGCTATTGCTGCCAAGAAAAACAGCGCATCATTCAAGGTGGGGAATCGACAAAGTATCAGTCGTGATGCAGCAAAACTCGGTTCCTCCGTATCGTCACCCACCGCGTCTGTGGACTGTGGTAGTGAGACAGAGCGGATCCCGAAAATTGTGCATCGAGCGAGAACAGTGCAATCCCTCATTAGAAGATCGTGCGTGGACGCCGGCACGGACCCCCTGGAGTCTCTTATGAGCCACAACAAACCCGTGCTTATCCCCACGCCTACGCGTGGCTGTGAGATGGAGACGCAGACCACTTTGCCCCCAGCACCAATTATGTCGGTCTCGAAATCAGACTCGCTTCGTGGTGAGGAATCGGGATTTCCTCGTGAAGAACCTGAAAACAATGACGAGAAAATGGGACCTGAAGAAACACCTGCCCACGCTGAGAAGAGCGAGATGGCCTTGGAGCCACAGCAAGATGACAACGCGATCGAAGCCGAAATGAAGGACTATCTGATGCAGTACGTATCGGGTAACAGCTCCACTGCTGATGGGAACCAGGACCCAAGTGACGTTCAACCTGAAGAAGATGTTAATCTCGTCAGATTTTGGTCCGATTCTCCTCGTCTGGACACCGTCAAGACAGCAGAACTGCGGAAGCCGCCGACATCGCTCTCGAGGACAGGCTACCGCTCGTTCAGGATGCCGTCTCGAACCAACAGCCTCGACAGCTTCTAGCTTGACTAGGAAAAGTATGCCTGCATTATATATATGAGTTCTCTCCCTCTCTCTTGTGTGCAACGACCCACCTGGTCCCTACACGGAGGCATTCATTGATCTCGCCTTGCGAACCGCATTCTCGATGTACCTGTGCGCAGAACGGTAAGCACGATGCGATACCCGCTTCAATCAGCCCCATGTACCTCAGATTTCTCTCAACTGCGGTCATCTTCTCATTCAGAACAGCAAGCCGAGTCTTGGCACTGGCATCTGCATCATTCCACACACAGCGCTACTAAGTTCACCAGCTATCGGCCAGGATCCATCAGCGACTATTCGTACGGAACCGGTTGATGAAGTCCACGACGTCCAGCAGCTGGAGCTGCACACGCTCGATCTGCTCCGCCGTCGCCCAGTTCTCGCGAAGCACCGACGCCTTCGTGCTGCATGAACACACATCAAAGCTTCGTGAGAGGAGGGAAGGCTCGCCACTCATCCTCCCACGGCACCTCACGCCATGGGTCTCCAGTAAGTCGGCAAATGATTGCCAGATCTTGAAGTTTCCAGGAGTGATGGTCCTTTTCGAATCAGATAATCAGTTCATTCTTCAATTTGCCGCCTCGACCACACTGCGATGTGGAGCCTTGCAGCTCGTCCCCCACCCCAAGTCGTTGCACACTGCCTGAGGCCTCGCTGGGCGTCGTCCGCGGCCTTCGAGCGAGACGAGTACGGGCTCTTCATCGACGGAGAGTTCGTGGCTGCGTCCGAGAGCTCCCGGTTGGCCGTTGAGAACCCCGCGACGACCGAGACACTCGCGTACGTGGCCAACGCGACAGCTGCAGATGTGGATCGAGCTGTGACCAGCTCACAGCAAGCCTTCGCGGCGGGGTTGTGGTCCCGAGCGTCCGTCGCGGACCGTGCCAATGTGCTCAACGACATCGCCAGGGCGTTGCGTAGACGGATCCCGGAGTTCGCCGAGAAGGAAAGCCTTCAGACTGGACGACCGATCCGGGAGATGAGAGCGCAGCTCACGAGGATTCCAGGTGCGTAGGTTAAAGTAGAGCTGAGCTGGAGGAACGCCAGGACTTAAGAGGCGGATGTGTAGAATGGTTCGAGTACTTCGCAGCGCTGGCACGGACGGCGGAGGGCTCGGTGCCACCGTTCTCAGGGTCGTACGTGAATTATGTCAAACGGCTACCGCTCGGAACTGTCGGACTGGTTGGTCGTTTTCCTGAGAGGGAGGGTATCATCGCGGTGGTTGATACTGACTTGCCTTTCGTGGCTTTTAATGGTAATGTAGATCACGCCGTGGAATCACCCGCTGCTGATTGCTGTGAAGAAGTTAGCACCGGCGCTGGCAGCAGGAAATTCGGTTGTTGTGAAGCCGTCGGAGTTGGCGCCACTCACTGTTGTCCAGCTCGCGGAGTTGTGTCATGAAGCAGGACTTCCTGCTGGCGTGTTTAACTGCGCTCCTGGTCTCGGAGCTGTAGCCGGACAAGCTCTCGCTGGGCATCCGTCTGTAAAGAAAATTGATTTCACGGGTGGAACAGCCACGGGGAGACAAGTTGCTGCGGCAGCGGGTGGCAACCTCGCAAGTACGACGATGGAGCTCGGTGGGAAGGCTCCAATCGTAGTCTTTGACGACGTCGACGTCGACGAAGTGGTAAACGGGGCTGCATTCGCTTGCTTTATTGCAAGCGGTCAAACCTGCGTTACAGGCGCCCGCTTGATCGTCCACGAGAAGATATTTGACGAACTGGTGGAAAAACTGGTAGCGAAAGTGCGCTCAATCCGCTTGGGTGACCCGATGAACGACCGGACGCAAATGGGCACAATCATTTCCGAGCCTCACCTCTTGCGGATTCATGCGATGGTGGAGCGCGCTAAACAAGCTGGTGCAACGGTGCGCTGTGGAGGACGTCGTGCCCCAGATTTGAAGGTACATCAGTGTGCTGAAACATTTTCTTGATCGAGTGATCATCCCGACTGACACAAACTGCAGGGATACTTCTACGAGCCCACAGTGATTACCGATGTTACCCCTGGCATGGAAATTGTCCAGCAAGAAGTGTTTGGACCTGTAGTCGCTGCGTATTCCTTCAAGGTATGTTTGCTATCTGCTCTCATGAAGTGACTCGGTTCAATGAAGCTAATTATGTGGGAAACACTTTGAACTGTCACCTTTAGGATGAAGCTGATGCCGTCCGACTGGCAAACGATTCGCCTTTCGGACTTGGTGCAGCTGTGTGGACGACTGACATCAAGCGAGCGCATCGTGTAGCAAACGATTTGGAGGCTGGAATCATTTGGCTCAATGACCATCATCGAAACGATCCGTCAAGTCCTTGGGGAGGCGTTAAGGACAGCGGCATGGGGTAAGTCTTGCTAGTAACCTGAAAACACTCTTGGTCTGCCGCTAATCGGTGATTGTTCTGGAATTACAGCCGAGAGAACGGACTGGAAGCCTATCGTTCGTACTCGCAGGTCAAAAGTGTCATCACCAGATTCGACAACGATAAGTTTGACTGGTTTGTCGACGACACAGTCCGGTACGGCTGATCCAGTAGCAACATTGGCGCAGCCTCGGCAACAGCACGGCTTCATCACAAACGCGAAAACAGTACCGACACAATACCCCCTACGATAGTTCTTCGAACTACGAATTGCTGTAGGACCATGTGAGTATTTCGTGAGTTTGCTTGTGTTCTCGGAAATGTACTTCAGTATTCATATTGCCACACAAGCACAACCTCCAATGTCTGTCATTATGGCAGGAATTTACTCGAATTGCGCAGGTATTGGTTTGTGCGAGGTGGACCTTGACCCGCCGACCAAGCCTGATGCCGATGATTGGCTTGTCCGGATGGATAACTGGACTATTTTCGATTGCTCGAGAGTAGCCGAGCTCGAGGAATGCGCAAGCCACTCGTGAATCAGCGGCCTGGAACAACGATGTGATCGGGGCTTCTCGTGCGGCAACACAGTTGAACATTGCAAGGCTTGGCAAGCACCCTCTTGGTCGCTAACACTGTAACTGTTGGCCCTATCGTCTCACGGTCGTCTCTCGACGGAAATTCTCTTCGTTCTCATTCCAGAACCGAATCCGGCTTGAGAGACGATGGTGAGGTTGATCTGTGCAGTAGTTGACGGTGGAGAGGCGTTCTCAGTGCGAGTGGTGAAGGCCGAATGGGATAACGAGTACTCGGTCGATGACTTGAAGAAGGCGATCCAAGCGGCGATGCCGAAGAGGATCGAGTGAGATGCAGTCGATCTGCGACTCTTCTTGGCAAAGAAGAAAAGGGCGATACTGATGCGTGGCTGGATGAATGATGAGGACCACTCAGTGGACAAGCGCGTTCAACGACTCATCATCAGTTGCCTCGTCGAGCCGAGTCGGAGTCACATTGAAGCAGCCTTGGCGCAATTGGTCGACTTCTTCTGCAAACTGTGTCAGGTCAAGCTCACCAAGATTGCTAACCGCGCTATATTGTAGCAACTCCATCTGTGGTGAACACCAAGTTCTTGATCACAGCTTGTTGCCTTTAGGAAACCTCTCATATCATATAATTTGGACCCCAATAATGTATATTTCGACAACCGCTTCAACTTGAAAAGATCCCAAGCATTTCAATTGATACACCATCATGGGTGCCGAGCGCAAGCCGAACGACGACACCAATCGCCGCGTGGTGCTTGTCACGGGCGGCACGGGCCTCGTGGGCAGGGCGTTGCAGATTGTCGTGGCGGCGCAGAGCTCGAACCGCGACGACTGGCGCTTCGTGGGCTCGCAAGACGCCGATTTGCGCGACTTCCAGCAAACCTGTAAGCTGTTCGAGCGCGTGCGCCCCACGCACGTGCTGCACTTGGCCGCTTTCGTCGGCGGACTCTTCCGCAATCTGCACAGGCAGGTGGACTTCTTCCGGGACAACATGGCCATCAACGACTCGGTGATGCGCTGCTGCCAGCAGTTCCAAGTGGGAAAGCTCGTATCGTGCCTGTCCACGTGCGTCTTCCCAGCCGAGACGCACTACCCAATCGATGAGACCATGATGCACAACGGTATCGCGCACCACTCCAACGAAGGCTATGCGATGGCCAAGCGCCTCGTGGATACACTGAACCGCTGCTACGCCGACCAGTTCGGCTGTTGCTTCACGTCCGTCATCCCCACCAACATCTACGGACCGCACGACAACTTCAACATTGACGACGGCCACGTGGTGCCTGGCCTCATCCACAAGTGTTACCTGGCCAAGCGAGACTCGACACCGCTGGTAGTCTGGGGCTCGGGCAAGCCGCTGCGTCAGTTCATCTCCAGCCGCGACGTGGCCAAACTGCTGCTCTGGACGCTGGACCACTACGACAGCGTGGAACCCATCATCTTGAGCGTGGATGAGGAGGACGAGGTGTCCATTGGCGACGTTGCGCGCGAAATCGCTACTGCGATGGACTTCAAAGGGGAGATTGTCTTCAACGAGAGCAAGGCGGACGGCCAGTTCAAGAAGACGGCCAGTAACGCCAAGCTGCGGGGCTTTCTGCCGGACTTCCAGTTTACACCGATCCGCGAAGGGCTACAGGAAGCCACGACGTGGTTCGAAGCGAACTACGAGAATGCGCGCAAGTAGGAGTCGAACAAGCAGCGGTATGGGCGTGAGTCTGTCATTCACAGTGCATTACCATTATTAACGATCTTTACTTGTGCCCTCCCTCTTAGGCATTCACGAACGTGACTTATTGGTGCCATCATACGCGCAGTCTCGCAAGCCCGTCGCCGTCACGAACGAAAATATTGGTGTAGTTACTGGAGGACCTCCAAGCCGTTTCGGTGTATCGGCTCACAAGAGGTTCATGACGACACGCTTTGGTCTTCTAACAAGAGAAATGATAGCAGCATTAGCAACAAAGAGCCTGGTTGGAGCAGGCTTTGCATGACGAAGGTCTCTCTATTCCAGCATTAATTTACTGACTGGCAGGCTCGAGTGGGTGTTTCTTCTGCTGAACGATGCGGAAAAAGGCAGCGACGCTTTCCGATGCCCTACAAACACGAGACAAGCGGTTGTGAGTGACTTTGTTCTCTGCATTCTTCCACGACAACACATACCTCTGACACGCCTCCGAGCACGCGAAGTATTGCTCCTCCGACAGCAAGCCTACACGAAATCACCGCGCGAAAACAGTCAGACCTTATCGCTCCAATCCCAGCGACGTAGATGTATTATCCTCCCCTACCGTTGGTGATGCAGGTCAGCACACCGTCGCTTGTACTGGAGCGCGCAGTGGTAACCCACGAAACAGCCTCCTATAGAACCAAACAGCACAATTGATCAGTTCCATCGCTCACAACCTGTACAGTTCCTGCGCCTGCGTTACCTCTTCTTCTGCTGAGGTCGGGTCCAGGTTCAGGCTCCTGTCGTCCAAAATCCCGCATGAGGTCGCCGTGACGACCGAGATCATGGGAACGCCAGCGTCCATCAGCGCCAAGCTCACTGCATTGATCGCCACTGCAAGGAGCGAGCCGTTGTCTTCGATCACTTGCACCACGATGCTGATGACGGCGCGCGGGAAGCTGTCGGTGAGCACGACAGGCGTGAAGGTCTCGCGGATGATCTGCTCGTACTCCTTCTCCTTGGACGCTGCAGAAATAGTAAATTATCGTCAGGACACTGCAATTAAAAGCCATTCATTCGTCGCTGACCACGCACTCATGATGCCCTTCTCGAGCTTAAAGCACACGTCCAGCGAAGCCTGATCCGTCTTCTCGGCGCGCCAGTTGCGCGCCTGGCCAGGGCCGTACACAGCCGCCAGCACGGTGCTACTGCCGTGCGACATGCGTGCAGACCCGTCGGCGCGGAAGAGCGCGCCCTGCTCGGACGCAAACGGCCGCAGCTCATTGCCGGCACGGCCATCTTGGCGCTGCGGAGTCGTCGCCACCATTGCTTGAATACCGCCGAGCACAAAATGGCTACACAACCCATCTCGTACTTAGCACGAAGTCGCAAGAGTGTAGGTCATTCCGCACTGTCGACATGGCATGGGGAATGCCTGCTTCCGCGCCGCCTGTGGCCGCTCCAGCGCCGCCACCGGCCATGACGGCCAACAATGCGATCTTCCTGATCCGTAAGCTCCATGTTGACGCCGTCGAGACGCTCTAACTCTCTCTGGAACTCGAGTTATGACTTTCTAACCCATACTTACTGTTTCTCCTATAGTTCTCGGTATGTTCATCATGGCCACGCTGCTGCCCGTACTGTTGGCTACGCTGCTGCGTCTGGCCGCGCTCGTCTCAGCTGTGTTGCTGGCCGCGGCGGCCACGAACCCGTCGGACCATTCGTTCGCCTTGTGGCTCAGCCAGCAGAACGAGCCTGCTGATCTGGTGCCCGACGCGTCGGTGGGCGTGTCCAAGTGGTTCTCGGCCGTGTATCAGACGGCCAAGGCGCTGGTGCGCAACGAGCCGCTGGCCTGGCGCTTCCACAACGCGCTGGTCTTCAGCGTCGCCCACGTGCCGTCCAGGGAGCGCTACGCTTTCGGGGTATTTGGCACGTGGCGCTGGGCTGACGAGTCTGGTGACTTCATCAAGGCTTTGTGTCGAGCGCCGTGGGTCATGAAGGTCTCTAGAGGAGGGAATATGTCCAGTATGGATAAGTACATGGTGGGAGGAGCTCCCTCTGGGTCAGGGGCTGTAAGAAGTGATGGATCAGTGAGACGCAGACGTGGAGACGGATCGACGGGCTTCCAAACAGGGTTTAGTGAGGCTGAGACCGAGTCACACCGACAGATCAGGGCCAAGGCACTACAGTGCAAGGTGAGGAAAGACTGGAAGAATGCGGCCGTGTTTTTCATTGAGGCAGCCAAGGCCGCGGGCGGGCTGTTGGTTCGGGCAACGTACGAGTTGGAAGCAGCGTGGTGCACGCTGGAGGAGGTGGAGACGTACCCGAGCGAGCAGAGTGAACTGGTTCGTACCATTCAACGCGTGTGCGACGAGTTGGCTTCTGCGGGGTACTTTGATGAGGCGGCCCGTGGACTGTCCGAGCTGGCGTTGAGACTCAAGCGCAGATTCCCAACGGACAGCAAGAGAACGGAGCTGGCCAAGGAGGTGGCAGAGCTGTATGTCCAGGCTAAGAGCATTGCTGAAGCCGGAGGAAGTGTGCACAGTGCAGCGGAAAACGGTTTATGGGCGGCACGGGTGTACGCTGATGCTGACTTGTGGTCCCTCGCTGAAGGATGTTTTGAGTCGGTTGGTGACATTCGACGCGGCAATGGGCAGCTTGAGCTTGCAAACGAAGCGTATGGCAATGCTGTGCTCTGTCGTCTCGGCCAGCTTGATATGGCGGGGGCTGAGCATATGCTAAATCGATTTACGGAGCACATGGGCGACACCCACCGCCCAAGCGACATGGACTTCTTCCTGTCAAGCTTGCTAAAAGCATGCAGTAAGTGGTCTCCACAGATTCTTGAGACGGCATCCAAACGCTACGATTCGTCTCACCGACTGGCGCCGTGGCAGGTGAGACCGAAGTAGGTTGTACGCTTACTTGGATTTGGGTCTAACTGCTGTGCTTCTCTTCAATTGCAGTGCAAGTGTCTTGCCAATTTGCAGGAAAAAATGAACGATGGTGACTTGCGGTAAATTACTGTCGGTAACGTATTTCTGGCGGGCGGTACAACAGGCAAATGACAAATGATTAGAAGAAAATAGTGAGCCTTGCCAACCTTGTTTTCGCTCGTTATCCAGGTGCGCTGTGCTCTTTATCGTGTTCACCCAGAAAATGACCATACGAAATTGTCCTGTCGAGCACGTTTTTCATAGTCTCCTGGCAAGCACGTGTCGCCAAGAAACCAAGCTGAAGCTGCCACGAACTAATCATTTGACTTCCTGAGCTTTATTTTGCTGTGATCGCAGGTGACGCTTGGTGGCGAGAAAACGGTTTGTTATTACTGAGAGCGAGATGAATTTGGTAGCCTTCCAGGCGCGATAAGTCTCGAGCATTGGTGATGGATCCTGAGCTAAAGCGGCGTCCCCTGCTTTTTGACGTTCGGCCAGCTCCGCAGCGCCCACCGATTGGAGTTATTACGAAGGAGGAGAGTGAGAAGCTACAGCGGAAACATCAAAGATCTCATCTTCTGGACGATGATTGCTACGAAGACGAGCGTGAGGTCGACGAAGATGAAAGCGACGGCGAGCCAGTCCTCCCTCCTGGAGCACTTCCTGCCGTCTTCAGTCCTCGACCGGTGAAAAGACCCTACGTTCCAACGCCGTCCGACACACCGAGGTATTTCCGATGGAAGCCACAGCTGATGTCTCCGCTGAAGCCACAACCTACGCATCCTCAGGGAAAACCACTTGCACCTCCTCCGGCCGCGCCATCTCCAAGTGTGCAGCGACGACAAAGCAGTTGGAAAGTTGCTGGTGACACGCGGGCTCCTGTTTTGCTTGAGGACGAGAATGCCATGTCAACTCCAACTTCGAGTCGGGGTGGAGCTGGAGTTGGAGGGTTATCGTCAGACGATATGCTTGCAACGAACGAGTCGCGTGTTGCTCCGTGGAAAGCGGAAAGTGCAGCGTCGAACGAGATTCCTGCTACACCAGAAAGCAACTTCTACCTTTTCGATGGACCAGCTACACCACGATCGGAGTTGACGACACCTGCAACTTCTACGAAACCATCGACTCCAGCCTCGTCGATACCATCTACTCCGCGTCAGGATAATTCCCGCTTGACAACTCCAGTGCGGCCAAATGAGCCCTCCACTCCCGGCGCTTCCGCTAGACCAGGCGGTAACCCCTTCAGCGTGGGTTCGGTGCCAACAACACTCATGCAGACATCAGCGAGCCTGGCGATTTCTGGAACTGGTATCGGAGGTGACTCTTACACGCCGTTATCAATACCTGTCCCGGGGACAGTTCCGATCCGCCTTCAGCCGCTACTACCGCCCTCTTCAGCGCCAGGAAAGCTGGACGAGCCGAGCGACCAAGGAACTTCTCAGCTACCACGTGCAGGTGATTCGAATGCGTTGTCGTCCGTGTCTGAAGCTTTTACAGCAGACGAAACACTGTCTGACGAAGCCGAACCGGAGTCTACAAAACCAGACCCAGGTGATGGCACCCTTGCGACGCCAATTGTGATCCGTAAGGCCGGGGACCCTCAACCTCAGGTGTTCACGCAGCATGTACTCCGTGGTGTCATCCTTCGCAAGTATCTACACGTGAGTAACATTGCTCGGAGACTTCGCGAGACGGAGCGGCACGTGACACGCGTGTCTGCCTTGAATGGATCAAGTGGTGGAAGCTTCGGAAACCCAAATGCACCAACCCCGCCATTGTACGCATCGAAAGCTCGGAAGGCATCACTGGAGCCCGTCATTGATAATGTGATCGAAGAGGGCAACTCAAGTGGCGGTGGCCCGACCACAATTCTCCGCCGGCTAGCGTCCGTGGATAAAGCTATCAGCCAAACCGCACATCGCATGCGGTTGATGTCTAGCGCGAGCATACCTGCTCTGGCAGCCCAGAATCTGGCTAAGGGCACCTCGCTGCGAACTATTGGCGAAGGCAAGCAGCTCCCCGCGCCCGCTCAGGTTGCTCCACCAAGGCAAAAGCTGCAGAGGCGAAGGCCATCAGATGCGATGGAGGGGAATGAAGATGATCTGGGCGCTATTCATGTGCGATCGAAGCTGGACCCAACGTCAGCACATATTCTGCGGATCTGTCGCCACGTTATTGCAAAGCGGGCGATGAAGTCGTTCTTGCGCCAGGAAATGTCGGTGATCACACAGACCGAGGTGGTTCTGCGTGACGACGCAGCTCTGCAACGCCGTCCTGCTTCGTCACTGAGTAGTCGTGGATCGGATCGGCGCACTGACGCTAGCTCGAGATCGGTGACAGGCGACAACCGGATTCCGATTAAGGCCATGGCCCCTGATCTGGTGGAGAGTTTGGCTGCGTATTTGAAGGAGGGTGATCATCACATGGCGGTTGACGAACTGTTCCTGAAGGCGCTGTTGGCGGAGGCGGAAAAGGATTGGAAACGAGCGATCCTGCTCGCCTCTGCGTGTGTGGTTATTGAGCGGGAGTTTATATTGGCAGCGCTGCTTCGAGCCCGATGTTGTCGTCGCCTCGGCTTGTGGACGCAAGCTATCAAGGATTTGAGTCATGCGCTGCTGTTGCGTCCAGAGGACCAGCGACTTTTTCTTCTTCGAGCATGTCTGAACAGCAAAATTGGCGATGCTGAGAACGCTCTGGCTGACGTGAACCGTGCGCTGGTGTTGCATCCGCAATACACCGAAGCTTTGTTGCTGCGCGCGGAGATCTTTCATCGCGGACGTGCTGTGGGTGCGGCTTTGCAGGACTTGACGTCTGTACTGGCCTTGGACCGAAGCTGTTGGAGAGCTTACTATGACCGTGCGACCTTGCGTTTGCGCGCCATCGAGGGCGAAGAGCAGAGTCTCATGTATCACTCAGAGCACATGCGTTACGAAGAGCTGCTTGCAGCAATTATCCAAGACTATATGAACGCCCTGCACAAAGGCTGCACACTTGTCGAGGTTGTGGAGACGGTCGGTGATCTTACAGTTCGTCTGCTCGAATTCACTGGCGATGTGACGGTGCTCCGTCAAGTGATCCAGAATCTGACGCGGCTTGTGCATCTCCTCGTACTTGACCCGAGCGGTGGTCTTGGCAAGCCTCGGACGCCAAAGACGCCAAGCAATAGCAGTGGCTTAGGCGGAGGGCCCCCACATGGGTCTGGAGACCATCGTTCACTGTCCACGGTGGACCGTGAGCTGTTAGTTGCAGCTATCCATGCTCAGCGAGGACGGCTGTATGCGCTCTCGAACGACAAGGTCAACGCACTGCAAGACTTCGATCATGCCGTAGTAATGGAGTATCACTACCCAATCGCTCATTTCTACCGGGGGGCGTTTGCGACTTTGATGTTAGTGAAGGATGGCTCAACTGGAGCAGCTAAAGACTCCGAGACGACGGCAGCTCACCACGCCAACAACATTCAGCACCTTTCGCGATGCCTTTCGTTGGACCCGACGATTGCTGGAGCGTACACAGTCCGCGGTGCGTTGCATCTGCGTGACTTGCGATTCAATAACGCGTTGCAAGACTTCAAGGCCGCCGTCGCCACTGACCCGACACTGTCCGAGGTCTGGTTACAGATCGCTTTGGTGTACCTTAACCATTATCACGACAGCGAAGAGTGCATCAAGGCTTGCACGAGTGCGCTCGCCAATGACGCCGGCTTGACCCGTGCGATCTATCTGCGCGGTGAAGCGTATACTCGGCAAGGAAATACGGCGGCAGCCCTGCGGGATTATACCCGACTTACGAGAGCTCAACCGAGTGACCGATGGGCACACTTGCTACGCGGAAGACTCCAACTCCAGCTCAAACTTGCACGACCAGCACTGTACAGCTTCATCTGCTTCGTGGAGCAAGTGGCCAGGGAGTCTCCTGAAAGTCGTCAAGGTGCGAGGACATCTGCTGGGGGTAAAGCTACTGGGGATAGTAAACCCAAAGCGGAGGGGAAAGGCGCGCTACTGTTGTGCGGGCGCGCGTTTCAGCTCTTGTCACGTTTCCAGAGTGCTGTGCGTGCCTTTGAGCAGGCCGTGGCCGAGAACCCGACGAGCGAAAACCTTGTTCTCCTCTCGGAATCCTTGCACTCGCTTGGCGATACTGAAAACTCGCTGCGTGTAAGCGACAAGGTTGTGAGCACGGATCCGTCCAGCTTCCGGGGATATGCACGTCGCGCACAGTTGCTTGTTTCAATTGGCCAGCTTTCAGAAGCGATGGCTGAGTACGATCGAGCCATCTCGCTTGCTCCGAAGGAAGGGCGTGTATATTACGAGCGTGGTGTCGTGCAGATGCAGCTTTACATGCGGTGGCGAGTGGCTTTCCAGCTGAACTTTGCTACGACTTTCGCTGGAGCACCAAGCGCAGCGGAAACTATGTCTCGCTCGCCATTCGCTCCTAGACTTTCACCACGTGAAGTGGAACGAAATCTTGGCGCCGAAGCTATGAACGACGAAGCTTTGGTCCGCAAAATGATGAAGCAGTTCTTCGTGGGCAGCATCACCGACTTGTCCAGGTGCATTCGACTGGAGCCGCTTCTTGCTGATGCTTATGTGGATCGCGCAGAGCTGAACGCTCTGGGTGAAGAATACGATCGTGCTTTCCGTGACTTGGAGACTGCGACCGAGCGTCAGCCCAAGCACGCCCGTGCACATGTAACTCTGGGTGTTCTGAAATGCCAATTCGCAGCTTACGCCGCTGCCATTGAGGACTTTGACAAGGCTATTAAACTGGAAACTGCAGCGACTGCGGAGGTGCGTGCGTACGCTCTTTTCAACCGCGGCGTGGCCTACCAGAAACTCGAGCTGTGGTCCCAAGCCGAGCGATCGTACAGCCAAAGCATTGCGTTGTTTGGCCGAGGTCGGGACGTGGCTGCCCACCGCAACCGCGCCATCGTGCGGTGCCACCTTGGCTCATTTGATAGCGCCTTGGAGGATCTGAAGGAAGTCCAGCAGAGTGCGCCAGATGACGATGAACTCCATGGGGCACTGGGGTTTGCGCTGCTACAGCTGAACCGATACGAAGACGCTGCCAAACATTTTGCCGCGTATGGACGTCTCGGCCGTGATACATACGTCGACAGCGGCAACGCGTACTTCAATTTGGCCACGAAGAGCGAGACGCACCTGGAGCAAACACAACACGCGTCCTACCTAGGACGAGCGCGGCGATTTTATCTGCGGGCAGCACGATTGCAACCCTCAAATACGGACGTCCGCCTCAACTTGGCGAACTGCTTGCGGAAGGAAAGCTCGTTTCGAGCAGCGATTGATCAGTGCGAGGCCATCGCCCTCGCAGAGCCACTGAATCACGCGTGTCTGGAATGCAAAGCTCTTGCACTTTTCCAGCTTCCGGGGCGGCAAGCGGACGCTGTAGCTTGCATGGATGCTGCTGTCCGCACCTGCGTCGCGACGTCGGCCAATCTGGAAAACATTTTCTACGCATTCACGAGCGGGAAGATTCACCGCAACGCCCTCGAGAGGAAAACCGTTCGACGCAACGGAGCACGGCGACAATCCCGGGGAATCACAGTGGCGCCAACGGATGGTAGTTATACTACAAGTGCTGCTGCAACGTTACTCGCACACATGGAAGCTCCAACACCGCAGGTTCATCTGACAGGTTCACATGAGCAATCACTCGCACTGTACATGCTGAATCGCGGTATCATGCTGGAGAATATGGGAGACTTGGCGCGTGCTCGCCAAGACTACAACGACGCGCTACACTTCGATCCTCTTTCAGTTCATGCTCACGTGTGTCTCGGCACGCTCAGCTTGAGAGAAGGCAACTTTGAGCAGGGCATGGCCGAGTTCCAGCGTGCACTAGAGCTGGATTCCTCCTCAGGCGTGGCACATCTCAATCTGGGAGTCGTTTTCTTGTGCCGCAACGAGCTGCCGACAGCTCTCGCCCATTTCGACGCTGCCATCGCACTTCTCCCGCGTTGCAGCTACGCGTACGCGAACAAAGCGGTCGCACTTGCTCGCAGTGGGAATACGGCGGGCGCGGAGCTCCACTTCAAGAAGGCGATCGAAGAACTTCCGTCGAGAAAAGAGTTCTACCTGGCTCGTGGCAAAATTGTTGCTTTACAGAAGCGTTTACATGACGCGATGGTTGACTTCTCGACCGCGCTCTTCCTCGGGTACGATGGCAAACTGTAGATGCTACGACTCGGAAAAGACTTTCTGTATCTCGATTTGTTGTCCTACTTTCACAGCGCCCGAAGGAGTTCCAGCATTTGTCGATCACTCACTGCTGTCAAATTATTTTATTGCAGAGTGTCCTCCACTCCGCAGCAGCTTTGCTCACCTTCTGGGCCATCATCATTCAGCCCTCTCTTCTCACCACAACACGACTTCTCAGGAACAAACTCCTCATCTGGAGATGGCGAGCGCAATTGCCACTGATCTTCACTGTAGCTTCGGTTGAAGCAGGTGAGGCTCGGATCAATCGGCAGCACGGCGGGTCCAACCTGGTCTTCAAGTTTCTCGTCTTCCTCCGAGCATACACAGCCAGCAACTTCCATGACCGACGGGCCCTTAAAACTAAAACTTCCTTGCACAGGCGAATCTCCTCTCGGTGACGGCGCGGGGCTCTCGTCCTCCGTCTCCGTCTCCTCTTCGTTGACTCTCCAGCTGCGACACCGGACAATGCCCACGCCGAACTTGGCGCGGTTCACCCCCGTCGTTCGTCTACCTAACGGAGGACGTTGTGCAGTCCGCCGTCTTCTCACAGTCGGGCGAGGCGTCAACGCTTCAGCCTCCACTTCTGTCTCCAACTTGGAGATCTCTTCCTCTTCTCTTTCATCAACTTTTGTCTCAATGGGAGACAGCGAGAGGTTCGGCAGTCCGCTCGCCTTGGCCTGCTTCGCCCGGACCTGAGCCTGGCCAGGAACCTTGATCACTGCCAGGTCCGACACGTCCGTCGGACTGCTCAGCAGCAAAGTACCGCTTTTCTTATCGGTTTGTTCATCTTCTTTATGTTTTGTGTCTTGGGTACTTGTGTTGGGGCCCACTTTACGTCGGACGTTGGGCGTTTGCGGCTCCGTCTCGAGGCGCCGCTTGCGCCCGAGTGTCGGGGATGGAGAGCGCGGCGGGGTCGCCATAGCTTGACTTGGACTTGGAGTGGCAGGAGTCAGAATGGCAGTTCGTTGGGCAGAGAACGCGACAATGCACCGCAACGTACTTGAAGGCGATGCTCTCAAACGAGCACCTGGCAATACATTCTTCAAGTGTAAAATCGCCGAAGGTGTACCGATTTACGGGTACATCCATGCACTGGTATCGGATGGGTGCAGCACCGAAAAGGAGGCGTTGTGTTGTTGGTGTTGGCGGTGAAGAGGCGAGAGAGTTTGATTCATTGCGGAGGTTGAGCAGAGCGAGTGGGTTTGCTGTTGGATTCGACGCAGGAGGAGCCGGCTGCAAGTAGTCGTTGAGCTTTTCTTGGGTCAAGCACGACAAGCTTGTTGTGCATCGCCAACGGTGGTATTCGTCTCCAAGAAACACGACCCTGTGGTGCTGAGCACAATGCAGAGTTCGATTCGCTCGGAATCGGCCACACCTGTGGGTAGCCTTTGTGGGCACTGGCCACTGACCGACTTGTGCTGCCAGTATTATTCTCATGGCAAGCAAAACGGGGTGGGTGGTCCGCACATCAAAACTACTAGAGTGTGGCAAGTTTGAAGCTTCGTGTATCCGTGGAGACCAGCAGTGCTGGTCCAGCACACAGGAAGATCCTCAACGTCGTACGTAGCTACGCGCGATTAGAACCGCCTTCTTAGGATGGACGAGCTGAACTGGCATGTGCGCTGCCCTCCTGCTCCTTCTCGTTGGCACAGCTCCTTTTTCTGGGGCCAACAGCACCAACGCTGCAAACAGTCTCTGTCCACGGCAGCATCCAACAACAAGTCGACGCTTTTTGTTCTGTCAAATGCAATCTGCGCTACGCAGAGCCGCCAAAAACACCTTGCACTGACAAAGATGTGGTAGCGTGAATGTTGTTGTAGACGATCGCTGTTCTTGGGCCCCTGCTGCTTGTCAGTATACCTGGGCAAACTCGTCTGGACTATGCGTTCGTGTGCTGTTCGAGCTGTAACATTTACGTACGCGTAAAGGCAAGTTGCGTTTTTTAGTCGTTGCTCGGTTGCATCTACCGTCTGGCGGCTAGCATGAAAACTTCCAGGGCCATCAGCACTGACAAACGCCGACAACTCAAAGGACCATGAACGAATCCCGCTCGGCACCAAACTACTACCGGTAGTACGTATAGCCTTCAAATACATGTGTACAGTATTTTCCCATCGCGGTGGGCCTACCTGCTCGGGCTGCTTGCTGCCTTTACGCGTGAGCACCAGAAAGACTTTCACCCACGGACGAGTTCCTCACGCCAAGATGGAGTCAGGCGTGTGTTGATGAATCCACTTCTTGGAAGTCAGACGGAGGTGCTTGTACAGGTATACGAAACTCATGATGCTCTTGCTCACTTGGTTTGACTGTTCGTTAGCCTTGCGGATCTCGTGGGGGTTGTACAACCCCAACTTTGTACTGGAGATTGTTGAGCCAGAAGGTGTAGCGGATTTGTGCATGTATCACGACACTCAAGATGACGAAGTCTATCTGGAAACGTTTCCTTGAGTTACGGTCTCGAAAAAGAGAGCTCGCTGGTAGAGGTGTGGTTTTGCCCATCCCGCTCAGCGTCTTATTAAAATAACAGTAAAGCAGTGCGGAGGGAGACTTCCGTGGCTTTCTGTCGACCTTGGTCCTTGCCTTTTTGTCTTTCTTGGTCCTTGCTTTCATTGCCACTTTTCCCACCATGGCGACACGTCGAGCTTCACGGATTTCCAGACGCCAGTTTTTGGTTGTTGCTGCCCTCACGCTGGCTGTGTGCAGCTCCGGCACGTCGGCCGCGAAATGCTACTACCCCAAGAAGTCTACCACGTCGGCTCCTGTCGCTACGACAGCGCCGGATGTCGTCTCTTTCGACTACCCTGACACCGAAACTCCAACCGTGACGGATTCGCCAAACCAAGAAACGACGGACGCCCCGACCCAAGTGACAACAGACGCACCCGAGGTGACCACCACCTCCTCGGACTCGAGCAGTACTGGCGCCGGATCGCTTGCTCAAGGCTCTTACGAAGACTCAGTCCAAAGCGCGGCCGGGTCGCTTCCGACCACGGACTCGAGCAGTGACGTCACGACGCAGAGCTCCAACGAGGGATCAGGCATCGATACGACGGGCTCACTTCCGACCCAAGCTTCCACGACGGGATCGAGCGCGGAAACTTCGTCGACTGGGAACTCGACCAGTACCGGCGACCACGCTACCTTCGGTGACATCACGTCTGGCAGTGACAAGTGCGTTGTAGGCAACCCGAACGCCTACATTTCAACGGCGGATGTGGACTGGGTCTGGGCCCAGCGAATGATCAAGTACGTGCCCGACTTCAAGAACTACATTTTCGACCAGCTCGTGACCAACAAAGGCAAGCTCTCGTACTGCGTCCGCTGGGACAGCACCAACAAGCTCTCGAAGACGGACGCGTCCAAGTTCGAGGCCATGCTCAACCGGCAGTTCAAGGCGTGGAACGAGTGGCTCATCGGGTACGAGTGCTGGCCGTTCGAGCAGATCGACGTCAAGATTGTGGGCTGGGCGACCAGAGATGCCTCGCTTTTCGATTGGACCGACGACTCGCTCGGCACGATCTACACGACTGAGAAGGACTCGGACGGCGTCCCGCAGTGCCCGGAGACCTGCTACAAGCACAAGGATTTCGCGGCTAGCGCCGACACTAGCGCGTGCACGGGAGAGCCGTTCGATATGTCGCTGTGGCCTACGTTGGGCCAAGGTGGCGGTGCCGGCGGCGACTGGGGCCAACGCGTGGATGAGGAGAACATGATGTCCACGCTTGACCAAGAGCAACTGACGATCGTGGCCCACGAAATCGGGCACGGCTTTGGTCTCCCCGACTTCTACGAGACGACGGACCAGCCGAACGAGGATTTCCCGGTCTGCATCATGAAAGCAGGCTCCTCGCCGACGATCACCCCTGGCGATGGCTGGATGCTCCGTCGTGTGCTTGAGAACATCAAGTCTCGCTACGACTTTTAGAAGAGCTGTCTGAGTTTTTGTGGGTAGATATACGGCCCACAGGGTGTTTCATTGCCAGCCACTGGTAGCTGAGCCCTCGGCCAAACGTGACGTAAAGCAAAAATGCAAGTTTTTCTGTGTTGAATGGGCCACGATCACGTGAAGTAGTGCTAATGAGCAAGGCGATTTCTACGCTATATGTTGAGTAATGAAAGGAGATCTTCTCCTCGCCCATTCCATTTTACCCATCGTCTACAAGTAGTCTAATGTCGTAGTTCTAAGTGGCCTCGTTACAACGTGTTTGCATTGCGGAAAGCCCCAAAAGAGCACTGCGAATCGAGCGGTGACCGCACTGGTGGCCGATCGACTGGCGCGTCAACTAGGCAGCGGAGAAATTACCCCTCAATGTAGCGGGACACGGCCATTGTGATGCTGTCGTACGACATGAAGATGACACCCTGGCCAGGGATCACGCGGCCGAGCCGTGGCACCACACCCGAGTAGAAGGACCCGACACCTTCATGAAGCAGCATCTGACGGAAGCAGTCCAGCGTGCTCTTGTACTTCTGCGCCTGCAGCCCCTGCATCCGCGTCTTCACCACGTCAAACGCTGAACGAAGCAAGCAAAAACCGCGACACAGGACACGCAGCGGTTAGCAAATCGTCGAAGCAACGCCCTATGGACCGCCGGAACTTACGATTGTTGCCGAACACGCTGAAGATGCCCGCCGTCATGCCACCAACGAGGCTTAAGGTCGCGCGCTGGCTGCCGCTCATGTTGTGCGCGTCACTGATCATCCCATGACGCTGCAGGAACCCGGGGCTCACGCGCTTCTGGTACTCGCTGAACCACATAAAGCGAAGGCCTTGGTTGGTTGACTGCAGTCAACGCCACACCAACCGTGAGCCTCTGATCTCAACAACACTACTACTACTACTACAGCTCGTACCTGCTTGAGGATCGTCGCCCACAGTCCCTGATAAATACCGCGGATGCCCTCCTTGGCGAGGATCATCTTGGTGCCTTCCCACACGCCGGCGTTGGCGCCGATCAGCTTGGTCTTCAGCGTTTCAATCTGCAACTCTCACCGTCAGTCATTGTTCTCTTCTCTAATTGCTGGCAATTCAATCGTACCGGTGTGGTGGTAAGCGTGGCTTCGATGGCACCGGCCATCATTCCGGCCGCGAGGTTGCGTACAGCCGACGTCTTGCCGTTCTCGTCCGCGAGCCTCCGTTTGATGTAGTCGAAGGCGCCGAAGCGGATGCCCGCCTTGGGAATGGAGCCCACGAGCACGGGCGCCAGGCCGCGGTAGAGCGAACCTACGCCGTCTGTCTGCACGTGGTAGCGGAAGCCGCCCAGCATGCCCGTGTACTGCGCGCGCATGGTGCCGAGCTGCAGGTTGGTCTTGATCATCTCCATGGGCCAGATGGTAAGCGTCTCGATGCCGCCGGCGATGGCGCCCGCCGTCGTGGCCACCATGGGGTTCTTGGACTTGGCCACCATTTTGTTGAGACCAACCAACGCTTGACTCGAAATGAAATGCCGTGTTCGCTACGTGCGTGGCGCCACTTCAGAACTGAAGATTGGCGTGGGATAGCCACAAGAATTCGCGACTGTACCCGCGGCAACCGGTACATCTGGCACGATTTGCACAAACAGGTCGGCGAACCGGAACGCCACAGCATTTATCACTGGCAAAAGTAAAAGGTTTCCTTCATGCCTGGCAATGCTCAGTGACACGTCCTTGAAGTTTTCCACTTTGGCAATGATGTCATTCTTGCTGTTTGTTTTTCGGTGGTGGCGGAGGGCCCTCACTTAAGCCTGTCTGTCTACCCAGGAGCTCATCGGAGACTGTCGAGCGCGTGCCGCAGTCGCGTCACGCCCGTACGAATCTCGTCCTCGTAGAAGGCGAAGGATAGGCGCGCGCACCGCGTCATGGCTGCGTGGGTAAGCACGCCGCCGTCGCCGTCGCCGTACAGCGTTCCGAGCGAGCAACGCGTGCCGGGCGTGAAGGCGACGCCGTGGTGAGCCACCGCTTCCTCCAGCAGCACGTCAGTGTGCACGCCGTCGGGCAGCTCGAGCCATACAAAGTATCCGCCCGATGGTTCGGCAAACGCCACGCTCGGGCAGAGCTCGCGCAGCGCAGCGCACATGGTGGTCTTGCGAGCTTTGAAGACGGTCTTCAAACGCTCGATGTGCGGTGTCAACAGGTCCTGCTCCAGCACTGGGAAGGCCAGGCAGATGAACGCGCGCAAGGCAACCACAGTTAGTGAACGCTAGAGCAAGGTAGGATACGCATAACAGTCAGCAAAACCCTCACCGGTGTGTACGAGTGCTGCGGTTACGGGGTTCTGGCCGCCGCCGCTGCGGAGCGCGCCGATCGTAGACAGCGCTTGAATGGTCTCCTTGCTGCTTTGAGCCCAACCTGCAACATCAGTGTAAGTATCATGGCGCTACGAGATCAACCGGAACCCAACGTCTCACCTAAACGAAGTCCTGGAGCTAGGATCTTCGAGAAGCTCCCGAGCGAGACCACCAGGCCAGAGTCGTCGTACGACGCGAGGGATGGCAAGGCGCCGCCGTCCAGGTTGAGCAAGTTGTACGGCTCGTCCGATATGATTCGAAAGTCGTACTTCTTTGCAAGACCAACGAGCCGCTTGCAGCGATCAGCTGACATGACAGCCCCCGTCGGGTTGTGGAAAAATGGGATCGTGTACAGGAACGCAGGGACGTCGCCACTGGCTAGTTTATCCTCAAGCACGTCCAGCTAAACGCACAAGTAACGCGCTGAGTAAGTAAGTCAAGCCACGTCTGCACCAACCCACACATGCACATACGTCGATGCCATCTTCCCCAGCATGAACTCCCTTCAAGTCCAGTCCAAGCTCGCGGAAGATGTCGTGCGCCAGGAAGTACGTGGGCTCCTCCACGAACACGCGCTTGCTGGTCTTGGAGAACACCATAGCGGCGTGCGAGATGGCTTGCGAGTTGCCAGCCGTCACCATGAGCGTCTCCGGGTCGACGACGTCAGATCCTACTCGTCAACGCAGCTCCATTTTGTCAGATCCCGAGCCCCAACTTTCAGCGGTCCACCGTTCACTCACTCACCTGCCACGAGTTTAGCGATCTCCTCGCGGAATCCGATGAACCCTTTGGCTGCCCCGTACTGCAGCATAACGGGATCTTGTCCGGACTTGAAGCGCCCCATCGCAGCGTCCCGGAACATGTTCAGCGGCAGCAGAGACGGAGAAGGCTGGCCGATGCCGAAGTTGATGACGCTGCTGCTTGTGTGCGTCTGCGCATAAGCCGAGGACTGCACAGTCTTCACGGAGGTGGGATCTGGAACTGAGTGCAAGTTGCGCGAGAGCTGCAACGCCTGGCAAGGGCTTCTCGCCGACCGAGCAGCGCGGACTAGCGCAGCCATGGCTCGCCTTCGAATTTGCTCCGGTTGGATACGCTCAAAACTGAAGTTCAGTTATGTACAAGTGGTGTGGTAGTAACGCGCTTCAACTTGAGGGAAGATCGGTCTTGCAGAGATGAACGAAGAGATCGGTCTTGGAGATGAACGAAGAGATCATATCTGCCGCCGCTTCGGGCCGCACAGGATCAGATGACCACAGGAAACAACATCAGTGGGCTGAGACCATTGCGAGCTACTTTTGGTAAAAGGTCTTGTTTTTCGTTTGGTTTTTTCGTTGTGAACTGCTCACCCCTGATTCCTGGAGCTTGCTCCAGTTGCTTCTTCAGGTTCCTGAAGAGGAATGCGAGCTCCTATTAATAATTGGATGCTCATAACAACGGATTGTGCAAGAGTAAATATATGCGTATAGAATGGTTAGAACATCATCTCAACTTTACTTCGCTGTGCTTGACTTGGACACCATTTCAAGTCTTACCTGCCTAACGACAATGGTGAAAGTGTTAACCGAACCACTGAGCCCTGCTGTACCGACAACAACGCACGCAAACCCACAGGTATCGCTGTGGCGACAACTTGAGTCGCGCTGGGTTGGTCTGCAAGTCGGACATCAGGGAGCATACTCAATCGAGCGCGTCGAAAGTCTCGATTACTACTGCAGGACCACGTCACGAACCCGCGCTGTACTCGTCTGCGTTCTCACACCAATTCCCGCCTTGACAGCAGCTGTACTACTGGAGTGCCTGCCGCTTCAGCCTCCGTCCGATGGGTGGGCCGCCAACTGGGTTTTCTGGGTTCGCTTTATATTCACGGAGTTGCTGCTCCAACTTGTCGGCAACGCCCAATTGGCTTCATTTATACCGGATCTCAATTTTACGTTCGGCAAGAGGTTTTGGCAAGCTTTAGGGGTGAGCTTAGCCTTTACTGGGACCTGCCTCATTGCAGCGAGCACAATTGGATTCCCCGTACCTTTCACACGGCAGATTGGGGTTATACCGGTGGGGATTTACGTGCTGGTGACGACGAGACTAGTGCTGGGTCCAGAGCTGTTTGCAAAGAACTCACCTAACTCCGCACACTTTCAACGATTTCAGAGCTTCATATCCGCGTACTTGGTGCTCTTTGGGATCTTTCCTCTCTACAAGGTGCTGTACGAGTTCGTCCCTGCCACTTTTCGTGGCGTTACGGTGATCATTTTGCCAGTCTGGAGGTTCGCAGCAAAGCGCTACCTTGTCCGGGCTACACGCGATCTAGAGGACTATTTGCCCGTGTTGGTTGCGTTTACCGTGGACTTCTTCTCGATCCTCTTTGTGATCGTGTGCGTGTCCGGCTCCACCTCAATTTACTTGTCAGCCTTGTTTATTGCAGCAGACGTACTTGAAACAATACTCGAATTTCGAGATCTACGCGCGAACGCGAGAAGCTTACTGAAACTTTGTGACGAGGGACGAATTCGATCTCGCAGCAACTACCAGAAAAGTTTATCCACACCAGCAGACAACGCTGACTTGATATCAACCATACTGGCTGTGGTGAGAGACCCTGTCAAGTTTGGCATCACATCAATGGAGCGTGTACGATTAAGGGCTTGTTTGCCTCATCCTCTTCCAACAGAACGAAGCGAGCAACTAAATGCGCTGGAAGCATCAGGCATGTACAGGAGATGCTCCATCTCAGTACGCACACAGATGAATCCACGTCGGCGAAATCGAAAACTTCGACACCCTCTGCATCGAGTTGTTGCTGTGTCTCCTGTTCCAATCCACCTAGAGCTCGCGACGAAGTCTCACCAGTTTTTGCCGACCGACCACAACACGGCTAGACAACAAGTTGAAGCCTCGAAAAACCTGGTTCATCAGGGCCTCCAACTGCTGTTTCACTGCGAATATTTGACTCTGGTCGAATATGTCGAGTGCATTGTCCCCCTCATTTTCGTCGTGTACAAGTCGATACTCGAGCAGTTGCCGAATGTCGACTATTACCCTGGTGGTGCAGGACATTGGGGAATTCGCGCCGTTGTGAATATCCTAGTGTTCACCGCTCTAGAACTTGGGTCGCTGCTGCTGCTGCATTGGTATCTTCAACGCAAGTTCGCATATTCTCCGCTGTACCAGCTCGCGTACGTGCTGGAGACGGAAATCTACCTGGTGCAAGCATGCCTATTTTCTCAGAGTATCATTCTGCTGCAGTATGAAGTCGAGCATTTAGGTCAGTGTACATGTTCTCCAACAGCGTAGTACGTTCCGGCTCGCTCTTGAATGGTTTGTCTGACAACGGATTTGCTTTGTGTGGTGTAGGTACTGACTTCAGTCTCCGATTTGAGTGGCTTCATGACAAGGGCAATTAACGGGAAGGACCGTTAACACTACCAGCAAATGATTTTTTCGTACAAAACAAACCAGACGGACGACGTCAGTCCTGGCAACCGAGACGCTTCGAAGTACTCCTCTACCTTCTTCACACAGCCTCGATGACACATGCGCAGCTCCTCAAATATCGGCAGGGAGGGCTCGCTGAGCACACATTCTCGATGTTGTTCAACCGAAACAGGGAAACCCTGCCATGTTTTTGAGGTTGGCGAGGCGTTTGAGGTATCCCCGTCCCCACATCGAAGACTCCATTTTGCTACATAATACTACTAAAGGTAATAATACTACATAGTAGTATTAAAATGGCACCCGATCAATAAGAAGCTCGATTGACCCGATCCAGCAATACCTTCGTCCGTGCGCTTTTCGAAAGCCTGAGCGCCACCCGTTGTTAACTGCATACAATACAAATTTCAAAAGCATGCCAGCTTGAGGTAGTGAATCGACCCGTGGAGATGACCACACCATAATCAGAGACCGACGGTGGCGGTGACCACGACGCTGAATCCGACTACAAGCCCTGATAGCCATACCAATAGCGGACTGCGCTGATGCTGCCCTACCGTTGATGTCACCGCCAACTATGCCCTCAGCGCGTGGCTTCGGTGTCACTGGGTTGATCAACGACAGGAGCGCCTCGATCTGTCCACAATGGCTTTGCCAAACACGAACCACGAGCGAGCATGCCGGTCTCGTCAAAAACGGTGTTATCAGTGCTCAGACATTACAGAACTGTATTCGCACCACACTAGGGCTGCGCGAACGCTGGGATAGGAAAAAGGGTAGCAAGTGAACTCTTACAGTTCTTCAAGTAAGCTTAAGCAAGGTTAAATGTAGCTCTCGCCTGCGGTTCGCTAAATCTTTTACAGGTTGTCGTTGTATTCAAACAAGCAGTAAGTGCAATTTCAACCGCTATGTACGCAAGCCAATACATTTTGGCAGGATTTGGACCCCTACCCGGCAATAGGCCGGGTACCCCGGCCATTGAGGGCATCTACTGCGCCTGCTTCGCAGCCGCAGCATCTGCCCCCACGCTTTACTAATAGAGATAAGCTAGCGTGGTTCATATCCCGATGTCAGGACCCATAGATACATGAAACTCGATGTTTTCCAGTGGTAAGGTGGCCACGTAATTAAGAACCCCATCTAGCCACCGGTAATGCTCCGGTATATCGGTTGGCACCTGCCCACGCAATTAAACCTTTTGAGGTTCCATTTAGCCACCGGTAGCACACCGGTATATCGGTCGCGTCCCATGGAATTAATCCTTGTTGGGCTGGGCTATTCACTTCGCTCCTATCCCAGTATAAATAATTAATTTGTCTCATCATTACCATAATAATAACATATTGAAACAGGTTTGACCTGATGAAAATATTTAAAACACTCTTTTTACATTATAATTCGGCATCCAGTGCTACTAAACACAATAATTAGAAAAAATATCACTTTTATTTATTATAATATATTTTTCTGGGCACTGGATGTCCGCCGCTGCTCTTGAGGACTGCATTGTCAGCCACATCCGACCATGGCAGTCTTAAAGTTGCTGGGCATGCAGTCGGCATGAGCACAAAGACAAAAAGAGTGGCGAGGAAGAACTTGGCGGCACTCGATCACCGCTGCCAACCCCAACTTCCAGATGTTGAAGCGGTGTCTCCGCTTACGTCCGACCGAACCGCGACCGAACCGCGGTTCGAAACCGGTCCAGTACCAACATGATGGTACAACTGTCAAGCTCCAACTTGATGTGGCGCACACCACTCGACCCAATGACTGGTGGCCACCACGCGGCCTTGCCGACTGTTTGCCCGAAAGCCCGTTGGCCAAGTCAATTGGCATAAATTCTCCCGAGAAGACTGAAGCAAAATGGTGATTAAGTAAGTGCGCTTTGCCATGGGCTTCTCTATGATAACCAACAAAACTAGGGCCAACCAGGATGTACTGGGGGTGGCGGACGAGGTGTCGATAGCGTCAGGGTCGTCCAAACAGAACAGACAGCAGCAGTTCAGGACGTCGAGCCGACTTACAGATCAGCCATTGACTCCAGCTAGTGCCCCCTCCGCCCGTTGCCCCAGTGCCCTTGGACCCTCAGCGGCAGCCAGTACAGGTTTCCCTAACGACATGTGCGGCGTTTTGACCCCAGGACCGAGACGTGCTCGTTCAGCGAGAGCCGCATCTACCCCGGCCACGGCTCGCGCTACATCCGTCGTGATGGCTCGACGTACGTGTTCATCAACGCGAAGAGCAAGTCGCTCTTCATGCAGCGCAAGAAGGCCACCAAGATCGTGTGGACCCTTGGCTGGCGCCGCATGAACAAGAAGCTCAAGGTCGAGGAGGTCGCCCGCCGTCGCGCGCGCAAGACCACCAAGATCCAGCGTGCCATCGTCGGTGTCTCGGCTGAGGACGTACGTTTAGCTGTTGACGATTGTCAGGTGAACTTGTTGCAGTGTCTGATTGAGAAATTTGTGGACGCCGTTAACAGATCCGCAAGAAGCGCAACCAGAAGCCGGAGGTCCGTGCCGCCGCCCGCGCCGCCCTGAAGGAGGCTAAGGAGCGCAGCAAGGCCAAGAAGTCGGTGAGCAAGGCTGAGCACGCCAGCAAGGGTGCTAAGGGCGGCAACGCTCCCCGCGCCCAGAAGAAGTCGGGCAACCGCGGCGCCATCTAAGTCAGTTGATCGTAGCGATTGACTGATCGACGCTTACCGGGAGTCTCTCACCTCTTGAATGCCAATCATCGACACGGGAAGATCCTCCTTTGCTGCCTTCGGGCCTCGGGCGGGCGCTCTTGAGCGTCGTTCGTCGGTTAGTTTGGACGCAGTCGCTGCTGCCGAGTTAAGCGGAACGAATGCAATAGAGGTCAGTCTTGGAGGGGGAATCTTGCTTCCGATGCCAATCACCATGCTCGTCATTCTTTTTATTGTCGTCAAACATTCTTGCAATGAGCAATATCACGCTCTGGAAAACTTAGGCACGTGAAAATGCTCGCCATCTTTTAGCCCTCAACTTGTCACCTACCGGTAGTCCACCATGCACTTCCAGGTTAGACACAATTGCACTTCCAGCTTAGACACAATTGTCACAACCTTCCCAGCCACAACATGCTGTTCCAGCACCGCATGGGAGGAATAGTCTCCTTCATGCTCGTCGCGCACCAATCAAATGCGTGGACGCGATTTGATTGGCAGAGCGAGCAGCTCTTCAGTTTGGGAACTTCTCGTAAAACTGGGTCAGTTGTTGATCTTCTCCGCCATGTCGACTCCGCCTCCCGCCCCCGCTGCCGCCTCCGCTGAAGCCCCCAAGGAGCTCACGAGCAAGGACTATTACTTCGACTCGTACTCGCACTTCGGCATCCATGAGGAGATGCTGAAGGACACGGTGCGCACCAAGGCGTACATGAACGCCATTCTCCAGAGCAAGCACCTGTTCAAGGACAAGGTCGTGCTGGACGTGGGCTGCGGCACGGGCATTCTGTCCATGTTCGCCGCCAAGGCTGGAGCTAAGCACGTCTACGGCATCGACTGCTCGGGCATCTTGACGCAGGCGCGTCAGATCGTCGAGGCCAACGGCTTCGCTGACCGCATCACGCTCATCCAGGGCAAAATGGAGGAGCTCACGCTGCCTGTGGACAAGGTGGACATCATCATCTCCGAATGGATGGGCTACTTCCTGCTCTACGAATCCATGCTCGACACGGTGCTGTACGCCCGCGACAAGTACCTGGTGCCCGGCGGCCTCATGTTCCCCGACCACGCCACGCTCTACATCGGCGCCATTGAGGACGGCGAGTACAAGGCCGAGAAGCTCGACTTCTGGGACAACGTTTACGGGTTCGACATGAGCTGCATCCGCGACATCGCCAAGGTGGAGCCCCTCGTCGACACGGTGGGCAGCGACGCGCTGCTCTCGGACGTGTGCCCGATCCTGGACATCGACCTCACCAAGGTTACCAAGGAGGAGCTGGCTTTCAAGTCCACGTTCAAGCTCACGGCCTTCCGACAGGACTTTTGCCACGCACTGGTGGCGTACTTTGACTGCACCTTCTCGGCTACCCACACGAAGCTCTGCTTCTCCACGGGCCCCAAGGCCGAGTACACACACTGGAAGCAGACGGTGTTCTACCTCGAGGGTGAACTCGCCTGCAGCCCCGGTGAGGTCATCGAAGGTGAGCTGTCATGCAAACCCAACGAGTCCAACCCGCGTGACCTGGACATCGACATTAACCTGCGCTTCGACGGCGCCAGCGGCTCGTACAGCAAGCTCCACGAGTTCAAGCTGCGCTAAGCGAACCAAATGATGCTCGCCTTCATGACAAGCTTCGAAGCATGCAAGATACACACTACACTGTAGACACGCCTAAACTCCATTTGAAAGAAAGATACTCAAAACATTTCATCATTCTCGTCCCTGTTGCTTCCGCTCATTTCCAGCGCTTCTCTCTCCTTGTTTTTTCTCTCTATAAATACAGTATCTTCCTGCTTGTCTTGCTGCTCCTCAAAGTGCTCTGGTGTGTAACCCACACCACCCATTGGAGGTTGGTTTATTGCCCCTCGATGTCCTCCATCTCCATGTCTCCATCGGCGTCCTCCTCCTCGGCCTCTTCCACGGAGTCAGCCTCGTCATCCTCTTCGTCCTCCTCGAGGTCAATATCCTCCTCCATTCCTTCAGCGGCGTTGCCGTCAATGACAATGTCCGTGTAGTTGTGGTCGAGCCGGGCAGCTGCCTTGACCAGCTCCTCGTCGTCCACGAAGTCCATGTCGAGGTCGTTGCCTGAAGCTCCAGCGACACCAGGAGCGCCAGTCTGCATGGCACCGAAGGCGGCCCCATTGGCAGCCTGGTTGTTGCTATCCTCCATGGCGTTAGCGTCCTGCGAACCCGCCGGGGACCAGTCGATGGGGAATCGCGTGACGCGCGGCTTATCGGCCAGGATGTTGCGCTGCAGCTTGGACACGTCGACACTTGCGGGCGGGTTCTCCAGTAGGAATGGATCGGCGTAGTCGTTGTTGACGTAGTAGCCCACGCGTACGAACTCGCGGCCGCGGTACGAGCACGTGACGAGCGCCACAGTCACGCCCACCTTGTCCTCGTCCGGGATGAGGTCCGGGTTGGGCGGGTCAGACTGGAACACGAACTTGTTTGTACCCACGGGTACGGGGCCCACCAGCACCTCCTCCAGCACCTGGTCGCGGCTCTCGTCCTCGGCGCTGCCCACGTACGTGATCTTCCACTCGAGGTCGGCCTCCAGGGGCTGCGCGCACTCGAACGTGACTTCGAACTGGAACGGGTTGGTGAAGGCCGTGGGGTTGTCCAGCACGGTGATGTTGGTGAGCGTGACGTAGGCCATGGTTTCTTCTTGGTTGAGGGTTTACTGGTAGGACCAAAGGGGGGAAGGCTCTACGTGGCTGGCTCGGCACTCGATGAATGACATGCGCGCCAAAACACAAACGATAGTACCGTTAGTTTCGAATAAGTACGAATATAGTTTCCCGCCAATTTCGGTCTTACCGCAACTTTGCTTGTTGCTGTTGCACTTTTGCATCCTTGTCAATGGCTTCCTCAGTTTCATTTCACTACAACGTTTATCTTATCGTACGGTGCCTCTATATCTGCACGAGAAAGCGATTATTCAAAAAGTTTGGCCAAAATGTCCAAAAAGAAGATGGCTGGGCGACAAGCTTGAGATGCCTGCCTTGAGGCAGTTGTCTGTCGTCATGCCACTTGCTGGGGCTGAGATCTCGAAGCCCCTGCAGTTTAGTGCAGTTCACTCACGACCTCTTTGATCGGAAAAAGCCGTCCAGCGTGAGCTGGCCGACTTTGCCGACTTTCCGCCGCTTGCGCACGAGGCGCGGCTGGAAGCCCATAGGGAGACTCGAGGACGCGAACGACGGTGACATGACCGTCATCGTGTCCACGGTGGCTGGCACGGAGGACGGCACAGTGCTGGGGACGTCGCTATCTAGCATGGGGACTTCGTTGCTCGAGTCGAAACAACCGTCCTTGAGCTCGATGACTCGGTCCGAGGAGACCTCGTTTGGCTCACTTGAAGTGGCGGGTGTGGGCAGCGCCATCAGCAGAAGCTGCCCATTCACCGAGAAGTTTGAGTTGTCCAAGAATGAGCAATCTCGCTTCACAGAGCGCCGTTGTCTCCATTGCGGCTGATAGGAAACAAATTGCAAACGTTAGCGATGATAAAATCCTCAATAAATCTGTATCAGCGGCGTTCTCACCTTCGAATCTGGCTTTGAAATCGAAGCACTATGACTCGTGTCCACAGTTGGAGGTCTCGCTGCTGCTTTCATCTTACTTGCGACGTCAAAGCCATCTGAACATTGCAACGAAAGGATGTCAGCTTCTGGAAGCCATTCGGCCATGCAGTTAGTTGATTCTCACGCACCGCTTAGCGAACCCTCGCTATCATCTGAAGGAGGCCCAACAACAGCCCTTTTTACGGGGATTGCTTTCGCAGGAGGCAAAAAGGTAGGGCGTACGATCCCAAATTGACTATTTCCCTGTGGCCGGCAGTGCGTCGACGTGCCACTAGCAGCAACAGGAGCCGCAGGGGGCCAAGGGGCATAAATAACGTCTGCAACAAGAGAATCGGAACGGAACATGGCAGTGAGAACTCGTGTCTCCAAGAACTGTCAAAAAGAGAGCTGCAAACGAGCGTACTGTCAAAAGCTTCCGATGCTTCTTCCTGGATCTGGTTGACTGCAACGCACACAGAGACAAGCACGACCATTAGAGATGCACTACCACTTTCTTCACCTGCGGAAAGAAAATAAAAAAACAGTACCATCCGTGACGTCTTCCCAGCCGCAGGTCTGCATACACTGCGACGCCTGCGACGATATCTCTTGCTCTTCATCCCCTGTATCCAATACACGCAGCGATCGTTTTCGTGTGTCAGCCCCTCCTGCACGCTCAACCTGCCATTTCTCCCTCGAAGCGCACCGTCAAAGTCTTGGCTCGGGTTGATGTCCAAGCTGTCCATATCCGTCGCGTTCTGCTCACCCACAACGGTCCCATCGCCCACATCAGCTCTCAAAACCCTCTCATCAGCGACAAAAAAGTACGCACGTATTCCACGAAGGCGGTGAGTTGCTCCTCCATGTCGAGGCTCTCTCGCTCGCTGTCGCCGGCGTTGCACTCGCTGCCGTCGCTGTCCGTGCACTGCCGTTTGCCGCTCAGCTGCCGGCGCTGCTCGTCCCGCTTGCGCTTGCGGGCCAGCACCATGGCGGACGCGGACGGTCGCGTCCTCCTGCTACTCCACTGGCTGCTATTGACGCGCCGAGGCGGCTCAGCCTCGTCCCGCTGGATGTGCGAGCGCTGCAACCACGAGCGGGCACCGCTGCTGCCTGCGCTGCTGCTGATACTGCTGGACCCTCGGAAGTCGGCGGTGCTATTGCCACCGACGCCGGGCTTGTCAGGCCGCTGCGGCAGCTCGGTGCGCAGGGAGGCCATCATCGAGGAAGACTGGGGGTCGCACTGGAAGGGGCCGCTCTCGCCCTCGTCCTGCAGCATGCGGTCATGCACGGGTGGAAGAGAAATATCACCACCAACGGGCTTGGCTTGCTCACACAACACACGGGACTTGGCTCAAATTCGTGAGAAACAGGCGCGAGTTTCAGACGCCCCATCACATGCGTTCGATACAGTTTGCAAGTGTAACTGTGGGGCGTACCGTTCTACCCGATTAAGTATCGGCGTTGGCGCCGCTTGAATGCTCATGCTTACACATCCTTTCTAGCCGCGAGTGAAGGTGGCCCAGTTCAACCACTATTCCAGAACGCTATTCACTTAAGCGGGAGTGCACGCCTTATCTAGTACATCTTCTCGTCGCTCGGGTCGAAGCCGCTGTTGAGCGCCGCGCGGAACTCGTCGTTGGCACGCAGCAGCTCGGCAATGCGGTCGTAGCGCTCCGGGTCCTTGCGGATCAGGAAGATGAAGCACTCGGTGTCAAGCTTGCCCTTGACGGTCGCCAGCTCCATTGCCTTCTTAGTCTGGCAACGCATACAGCAACAAAACTGTCAACAACACATTTTCCATAGCCGGCTATCATCCGAATTGTCCAAGTGCGCACCATGGCGTGCACGTATTCTACCACGAGGTCCTCCATGAGCTCGGCCGTTTCATCTAGCGGCTCCGTCTCGTCCCCGAAGCCGAACAGCATGTGCTTGACTGCAAGTTTTTTTCAAAACCACAACACAGTGAGCTCAGCTATTGAGACTTGGGTGCCAACGGCCCTGAGTTGCGACAGCCGACAAAACCTACTGCTTTCCACCAGCTCTCCCCGCACAAAGGGCTTCATTTGTGGCGCCGCATGGGCCTCGCCACTTGAGCCACTGGCGGCCAGCGCCCCGGCAGCGTCGAGCGCGGCTCTCTTGGCTGGAGAGCTGCCTGCCCTGGTGCCGGCGCCCACGTCGCTGGTCTTGCGCTTGCGCGACTTGGGCGCCGCCTTCTTCTTGCCGGCCGCTGCGTTGGCCTCGGTCTTGCTCATGCTCGAAATACTCTTTTTACTTGGTGGAAAATACTAAATCCAGTTCACTTGCGCTCAGTATGCCGCGTCCTCGACGCGCGCTGATTGGCCGATGAAAATAACTTCAACATGTTACAGTTTGAAGTTTTTGCCGCCAAGCACTTTCAGTCACTCTTGCCACTTGCCATTTTGCGCTGAGGTGTATCATGGGCAACAAACCTTCCATTCTTAGGAGCGCGTCGCGTGCCGACGACTCGGGCGCCACCCCGCGCGTGGCCGCGGGCGGACCGACGTCCCCGGCCGTGGCGGACGTGGAGCAGGCATCGCCCAGCGGATCCGTGGCCAAGATGCTGGCGTCCAACATCGCGAGCATCCGACCCGTGGAGCAGGCGCCACGGCAGCCCACAGCGCTGGACCAGAAGTAGGAAATCTATTCCATTCGTACCGACCTTTGAGTAAAGTGTGTTGATCTTTGCTTTATGAATCGTGAAAGGATCACCAACGCGCTCAAGCAGCGCTGGAAGGAGCGGACGGGGCACGACAAAGAGAAGGACAAGTACGATGAAAATGGGGAGGGAAGGCTGGTTGCGTGCTGACCTTGCTGTTGCTGACAGCCAATTCACCCGAATTCTGCTCAAGTTCCCGCAGGCGGCGGTGGGTGCTTCGGTGTCGGAGCTGGGGGTGGCGAGCTGGTTCTTATAGATTTTATAATGTGTAGGAGGCGTTTAATAGCGCGCGTTCGACGTTCCAGTCGTTCGACAAGGACCAGAAGGGATACATCGAGTTCAGCGACCTGTCCAGGGTGTTTGAGCAGCTGGGTGCCAACTTCTCGGCCGATGAGATCAGCCAGGTTTTTCAAGAGTCGGATATGATGGAGGACGGCAAGCTCAACTTTAAAGAGTTCCTCGTTTGCCTTGCGATCGGCTTCGTTCTCCACGTGCGTATCAACTTATGGTGCCAACTGATACTTCGCGTGTGAACTCACCTTGTTGGTGCTGTGTGAAATGCAGAAAATTCCGTCCCTTGAAGGGGAAAAGGAGCAAAAACTCAGCATTTTTTACTCCCCCTTGTGAGTTCATGGGTTGTACTATTTGTTCTATCAACTCGTCGACTGATGTGCGTTTTTTTTTTTCTGGTGAAGGTCTGGAACCGGAAGCAACAAGAGTTCCTCTTCAGGCTCGAGCCAATCGATATTGTTTGGCGAGGTGAGATGGCTTATCTTGGCTGATTGTTTTACCACGCAATTATATTCACCTGTGTTGGCTGGTTTGAACTCGGCAGGGGAACAAGCTGCGACTCGGATTCCAGTTGGCTGTCGATGCCTTCCTGTGGTTCGACGTGGACGGCGACGGCATGATTAATCGGTGAGTTCAGCACTTGGTTGTTCCGATAAGCTCCGAACTAACAACCCCTGGTCTCTTGTGGTTGTGTAGCTCGGAAATGTCGGCAAAGTTTCAAAACTCCATGGCTCTGCACTCCCCTACGAAAAAGATGTCGACTGGGGATCTCCAAAAAGGTAGAACACTGGTCTCGTGCAGTGAACTTTCACGATGAGACTTACCTGTTGTGCCATGCGATAATGTAACCCCCAGACACGAGCGACGACTCGAGCAACCAGGCAATCTGGGAGCAGCGTTTTATGGAAATGGACTGGAATGGTGATGGCTCGATTCATTTCAAGGAGTTCCTCATGGCATTCGAGTCCTGGGTTGGTCTGGAAGAGGAACAATGAGCGGACTACCACAGTCTGCGGACCAAGTGCAAGATGGATTTAGTCGTTCCTCATCACCTTCGATAACAAGAAAATATTCATTTCACTGTTCGTTGTTTGGTTATAATGCGCATTGCGTTTGGAACACCACGGCAGCTCGCACTTCCTTGCCGCTTCGACGCTAGTTTTAGTAACGGCTCCAGAAGTCAAAGGCCGCACTTGCGTTGCTGTTCCAGAAACACCATGGGCGCCAAGAATTCGACGCGCAGGCCCCACAGCTCTATGGTTTCCCACAAGCTGCACACGGACTCGTCGAACCAATCCAGCGCGGAATCGTGTGCATGTCTCCACACGTCCTGTGGCCCGACCGAGTCAACGTTGGAGGCGGCGAAAGGGCGACACCATCGTCGCCCAACGCACACCCACAAGGAGAGCCACCTCGACCAAAAGTACGAAATAATCATAATCTTCAGAGCAACGTTACGCCCAGCAAACTGACAGTTTGCGGTGTTTCAGAGTCACAGACGCTCTCCAGAAGCTGTGGCACTCGCGTGTGCTGAACGACAAGAAGGAAATGTACGTCACGTGAAGTAACCAAATTCGAGATATTTGTTATGAAAATCCACCATGTTTGACGATTTCTTCTTAGCCCGTTCACTCGAATCCTGCTGAAGTTCCCGCAGGCCGCGGTTCGTTTGTTTGCTGAGAAATAATACCTACGATGGCTAGCTCACTTGCTATCAATTCTCTGTCTGTCCTGTATTAGAAAGCTTTCAATGGTATACGCACAATATTCAAGAGATTTGATAAGGACAACCGTGGTTACGTCGCGTACGAAGACCTCCCACCTTTCTTCAACACAATCGGGGTGTGCTTCACCGAAGCGGAGATCAGCCAAGTGTTTGAGGAATCCGATCTGGAGGAGAATGGCAGACTCACCTTCAAGGAGATCCTAGTCTATCTCGCTATCGGGTTCTTGTTGCATGTAAGCTCGAGTTTCTACCTGTGCGCTCTGACAGGTAAAAAACAAGTTGTCGTTTCACCGCTCTAATGTCTTAACCTTCTTTGTTGTAGCGATTCCCAACGCTGGAGAAAAACCAGCTGAGTGTATTCTACACGTACGTAAGCAGCGCCTTGGTTCACAATTTTCCTTGTTTTGTGTGCCTCACAATGGTTTTGTTAATCGCAGTTCTCGAGGTAACGTCGGCGGTGTGAATGGCAGTGCAGGCAGGGCGAGCAACAACAGTGTCGGTGGCTTCAATGGCTCCAGCACGTCAATGGTGCTTAATGGCGATGCAAGTTCTCGTCGATGTGGAACAATCTGACTAATATGATTGAGTTCTCCGACTCGTAGGACAACGAACTGCGAGGGGCTTTCCAGCTGGCAGTGGACGCCTTCCTGTGGTTCGACACGGACGGGAGCGGATGCATCAACCGGTTCGTGGGTGCGAATTCGTACGAACTTGCTGCCCAATATATGACTCCTTGCATATTGGTGCCAGCAACGACATGTCCATGCAGCTCGAAACCTCCATGGCGCGCCATTCGCCAACGAAGAAACTCAAGAACCGCTCCGGGTGCTATAAAGGTTGAAATTGTGGTATGTAAGCTGCTTGTTGTATGTACTAAGCAAAGCTTTCATATGGCACAGACTCGGGCGAGGACTCGACGAACTGGTCGATCTGGGACCGCCGCTTTGCTGAAATGGACTGGAACCACAACGGCGCGATCCACTTCAACGAGTTCCTCGTGGCATTCGAGTCGTGGGTCGGTGTGGGCGACGAAGACGATGAAGACATGGACGCGACTGAAAAGGAAACCTCGACTGGTGTCGAGTCCAGTGCGCAGTGAAAACAGTAATGAGCAAGGCGAAGAGAATGCATTATTTTGCTTTTAAATATGTCTTCTGAACTGCAATAAGGTTGGGTTGGAGTTGCGCCTCAGTCTGTACAGTCCTCGCAACCATGTCATGCACACGAGGATTGCCACACATACACAGGACAGCAACTATTCCACAAGCGCCGGCAAAGTGGCGCCAGTGGTTGGGTTGGATCTTGGATTAAACACACCGAAAGACTCGTCGTGGGCGCTTAGCGATCTGGGTTGGTAGGGCCGGTACAAGACAATCGCTGGGAAGCTGCGGCACGTGCTCCAGCAAGCCCCAGGGGTCCACCGGCGCGTATTCCGGCTTGTCGTTCTTTGTAGCCGCATCAGCTTGTGCCGAAGTGGATGCACGGCACTTGACGAACACATTCGCTGCCCCGAACACATTCACCGGACGTGGCAGAACGGACCACACACGGCGCTTGAGTTCGTCAGGAAGCTCAAGCGCTTGGACGATTTCCTGTAATGGTTGCAGCACAAAAAAAATGTCAGTTTTACGCTAAAAATTGCAGCAAGAGGCGACGAGATACTTACGAATTGTTTGTCGTGGAGGACGGAGGCGTTGACGACTGGAATGAGGTCGAGGATCCAGCTGAAGAGCGAAAGTCCTGGCCCAGTAGAGACAACCGATGTTCCAAGCAGCGCAAAGAGCGTCTTCACGATGCGGTCGCGATAGCAAATCGTCAACAAGACCGACTGCTTGCTGGGCCCAATCACGCCCACAAGCTGCAGTCGCACAGCCAGTTTGCATCGAAGTCGCCGCAGGAACAGAGTATTGCGTAGCCCAGGCTCGGTCGGCTGCTTGTCGAACAGCGTGCAGCCCTCGAACAGCCACTCGAGCTGCGACGCCAGTGACATCATGTAGCGCGGCAGGAAGGCGTTGCCAGGAGGAGTGCACATGATGCCGCCCACAAGATGAACGACCGAGGTCGTGTTCAGCTGCCGTGCGAACTTGTCGGGTTGTGTGTGCTTGACGTCGTCTTCCAGGATCTGTAGGATCTTCGCGATCACAGAGCCCATCGCACGGCGTGAAATGCTGCACACTGTAGCAGCATACAGAGACGCCACCGCCGAGTCTTGAGCCTCTCGCGCTGCCTCGAGCATGCGAGCTTCGCATGGGGTTAACGCGTTCTGCATGGCAGCAACAGTCATGGGAAGCGCTGGACTTGGAGCTTTCTTCTTGAAGGCATCGCTTGGCCCTGGCGTTCCTCCGCGATGTTTGCCATCAACGGCTTCCCCGTGGGGGACGTGAAGCGGCGTGCCGTAGAGCTTTGGTGTAGCAAGAGGCGACGAAGACGAGAGAGTCGTGATCGTCGCAGAGGTCGTCTGCGGGACGGGCACGGATGACGACGTCGAAGAAGATGATGACAACGAAGTCGATCCGACCCCGGGAGGAGGACGAGAACTGCGCTTCAGCGTGCGGAGAACGATCAAGCTTGACAGAATCTCGGTGGCGCTACTGGCCTCGTCAAATCCTAGCTCCAGCTCTAGATCATCCTCGTCGACTTCATCCTCTCCTTCCGAGAAGTGGCTGCCCAGTAAACTTCCACCAAAAGAGATCTCCTTCTCGGCCTGGCTACCGACAGGGGCTTTCCCGTCTGCAAACCCATTGACAGCAGCTGCTACCACGCCTTCGCTGCTCTCCACGGCTGTACGCTTGCTGGACCGAGTCGAGAGATCCCCTTGCGGTGCTTTTCGTTTGTTGGCACCGGTTGGATTCGGTGGCTGGCGCTGGTGGCGAGACCGGCGCTGGGAGCGCTTGACCTTCTGCTGCTGGCGACTCATCTGCAAGTCGAGGTAGATCGATCCACCACGATGAAGCGTCCAGACGTTCATCTGGTCGATGATCTGGTCCACCTTGAGCAACTGCACTTGTCCATGCGCATCTTCCGCCGCAGACGAAGGCGGACGGAAAAAATGCGTGAGCAAAACGGCCGTGTGCCACTGCTTCTTGTGGTAAACCGGCAGGATGTGCTTCTCGCGAGCCTCCTTCGTGTCGTGGAAGATCGTGTCGCGAACGATGCCGTCCGACGTCAAGTTGAAGAGCGTGGCGCTCGCTAAATTGCCGCGTTCTTCCCGCTTACGCAGCAAGAAGTTGTCCTCCATCTGGTACGAGATCTGACACAGCAGGAAGCACAGCGGGAACATCAAACAAGCCGGCACTTGTGTGCGCAGGAAGCGCAGGTGATACTTCGTCTGCATTGCCGTGGCGTCGAGATACGAGTGGTCAGTTTGAACTTGTACAGAGTGAATTATCAAGCGCGCACAGACAACAACGATCACTCACCAATGGCTCGTCAAACATGACTAACTTTTGCGGATCAAGCAGGAGATGCTGAGGAGGCTCGGAAAAGAGTTGAAACACGAGGGCCATAGCTAAGAGCTGCGTGGGCAGATTCGGCGGTGGGTCACGTGACGCACGGCGCTAGAATAACAGCACATAGACAAATCAATTAGTCTTTTCAGCAGGAACGAGAGTGCAGAGAAAACGTACCAATCGCGGGAAGAGCGGCACGAGCACGAGTCGAAGCACCTGGGATAGATCCAGCACTTTGTGCACGACGAGAGACACGAGGAAGCTCTTGAGGCCGTACTGCAGGCGATCCAAGCGGCCCTTCTGGTTGAGTGCGAACGCCTCTTTGCTGTTATCAGCATTCAAGAACGGATTCCGCGAGCGCTTGGGTGTATCACTGCCAGCGAAACCCGGCAGCACTTCCTTCTGCAGCCACACAACCAGCGTGTTGGCGAACTTTTCGTTGAACTCCTCGCCGTTATCAGGGTGTTGCTCCACCACTTCCCGGATAAAGCGCACACAGCGGTGGACGTAGTGCGGCGTCGTGATCGGCCGCTTGCAGTTCGCCTTGATCCGTGCTGAAATGTTGGCCATCCACTTATCCATCACTTCACTCAGCACAGCTCGGAAGAAGAACACGTAATTAGGTGTGCGCCGCTCCCGTGTAGCGTTCGCGTTCGTCGAGCCCACCGACGAAGAAGTCATGCTCATGTTGATAGCGGCCACCGCAAAGTCGATGGCACTGTCCCTGCATTTGGCTTCAGCTGCAGGGGTCGCCTCACCGACCACTTCTTGCCACGACAAGCTGACGTAGCTGGGCTCAAACGCAGCTACAGACTCGTCCTGACTCATGCTGTTCGGGCTGTGCAGCGGGGTGCTGCTGCCTGCTCCTGGTGTTGCCGGCGCTTGTTTCCCATCAGCGCCAGGACTGTCAAATGCTCGCGCCTGCAAGGCTTTAAAAGAGCGCGCCAGTGCGCTCTTCAACTCTGGGGGTAGAACCTCACGAGGTGGCGGGATGCGAACGATCGGGTTGGTCGCTTCTAGTGACAGCTCTTTGGCCTTTTGGCTGCCATTCGCTCCAGTTCCATTCGCATTTCCATTCGCGCCATTCGCAGCGCCGCCTGCTGACGCATCTTGGTTCTTGCGAGCGGTTTCAGCGATTGGTTTGAGAAGCGCAAACGGCAGGTCGAGCTTGGCGATCTCCTTCTTCTTGATGTGCGCGTAGTACATCTTGCAGAAAAACTGGGCCACGTTGCCGGCCTTGTCGTCAGCGTTCTTAGGGATATGGTGGAAGCGGTCCACGAAAGACTGCAACAGAAACGGAATCTGGTCCGTGGCACAGAACGCGAGTTCATGGCGTTCGATCATCGCCAGCACCACATTTTTGACTAAAAAGCATGGAGAACGCCGCAGGAAGTGCACGAGAACCTCGAGAAGGGCCAGCACATCCACGATTTCCAGCACAAGACACACAAGCCGCATCACATGCTCCACGCTGCCGTAGTCTGAGAACCGGAAAAACGTGTCCTCTTCGTAGATATTGTGCAGAAACCACCGCGTGAATCGTCCTTTGTCATGGCCGCACATCGTTTTCACAGCAGAAACCAACTCGCCCACCTTTCCTTGATACTCCACTTCCTTGAGAACTCGGCTGCTGTCACCAGCGCCAGCAGCGGGCGTGGCGCCTGAAGCCCCTGGTGTCCCAATAATTGGGGTATCGTTAGCCTGGCCGTGCGTATGAAACACGTAGATGCACAACGATTGGGCTCGCTCCAGAGTCTTGGAGTAGTTGAGATGCTCTCGACGGAGTTCCATGACCTCGAGCCAGCGTAGATAGTTGAGCTCCGCATCGTAGCTGTCGTCTGGGATCATTGGCACGCAGGTCGGCAATGGGAAGGGGCTTCGCGGGAACTGCCACAGATACAGCTTCAGTCGGTCACTGGTAGAGAGCAGGTGGATGTCAGCAGACTTGTATCCTCGTCCTGGCGAGCATTCAATGTTGTACGCTGTATGAACCACAGGCGCCGACTCTTTCCTCTTGGCGATCCCTCCATTGCCTCCCGCGCCCGCAGCGAGAGTGAGGAGTGGGCTGTTGCTCATGCTGGCCGCTGCTTCATTGCAACAGGATGCGAACTCCACGAAGCTTGCAACACTGAACAACCGACGGCGCACGAGCAAGCAGAAGAGATCGATAACTTGTGTGACTTCCGTGATGACCTTCGGTTCATAGCGCTGCAGAAAGTGTTGGAGTGCGCTTTGGAGCACCACTTGGTGGTCCTTGGGTCCACAGTGAGGCAATAACCCCTTGCTGTAAGGAGAAGGACACCACACGCACGTCAGTATCGTCAGGATAATATACAAGAAAGCCAAATACGTACTCTTTGCCATATTCCAGGAGCGAGTTGCTGTGCATCTCAATCAATGCGAGCGCTGACAGATACCGGTACTCTGCGGGCCGCTGATTCGTCACCGCCCATTCGCAGACAAGAAACAGTGCAGCTACATCCACGGGAAGCTCTGCAGGAGCTCCACTTCCGCTTGGACTTACAGTGGGAAGTGGGCTGAACACTTCACTATACACGCGGTGCAAGTCCGACGTTGAGTCCACGCGATGAAAGCGATCGAGTGTTTGAAGAATCTGCGCCTCGTTGCGCATTGTAGCGGCAAGTACCTGGCCCCCACCCACGGAGCTTAACGATGGGCACGCCTGCTGTAACCGAAGAATCCGCCCCGCAATCTCTCGGTTCTTTCGCTGACAGCGGTCAATACACGCCTGGATTGCAGCAGCGCCATAAGCGTCGCGATTGAAAAAACGGTCGGTGAATACAAAGGTTGGCCACAACGGAGGTGCTGCACAAGAAAACAATTAATTAGACGGGTGGGATTAAAATCTCGGAAAGCGGAAGACACGAACGTACCATTTTCCTCGAGGCGAACGAGAACGTCATTTCCGTTGAGAAGAGTATCTCGCAGCAACTGGCATAGCGCTACCAGAAGTTCCTCCTGCAACGCGCTTCCTGTAGTTTCTGGGGGCACGGGGCGACCCGGAGGCAAAAGGTAGCGCAAGTGTTGCAGCACTGTCTTTACCAGCATAAGCACCGCGTCAGCAGACAGCAGGATCTCCGGCAGCAGCTTCTGCACGACCGAAATTAACTCCATGATGCCATTTACGCCGACAGCTAGCACCGCCGAGCACCGCGAAGGGCCGTTTGCCCCGCGCTGCGATCTCGGCGTTAAGGCCTTCTGCAGTAGCGAGATCAGTCCATCGAAATAGTGCACGCGGTCCAGCAGACCCATCTTGAACTGGTACTCGGACAGCTTAAGCACGTACGACCATTTTTCATGCAGTGACAGCGGCGACGACGGCGAAACATCCACTCCTCCACTTCCAGGGGCAGCTGGTACGCTCAGACCAGCTCCATTGTTCGTAGATACAGGAGCCTCGCCATGCCGCAGCCTCGGGGTCATTTGTGTTCGTTGTAGGGAACTTCTACTTGATGATGACAGAGGTAATGCCGCCCCTCCGTTGTTACTAGTTGCTTGAACGCCATTTGCCGCTGGCCTAGAATTCGAGAGCGTCTCTGTTGACCTGCTCTCTGCTCCTGTGCCAGTCTCCATTGCTGCCTGGCGCGCCACTGAGTGCAAATAGTCAATAAGTTTATCCGTCCAGCCCTGATTTCGCCGTTGGCTTCGTCTCGGGCTAAAGAACCAATCGCCTGTTCGCAGAGCACTGTCACGCTGCAGTTCCCGCATCTCCGTGTACACAACATTGATCCGCACAAACCACGTGGCATCTGCGTATCCGGGACGAAACCTCACCACGAACTCGAGAAGCGGGCATTTCGATACACCGGGCACCGCCCGCCACTGCTTGAATGGGACACCGTGCGCCTGCGTTAACTCGGCAGCACTGCGCGCTCCGCTTGCCAGCTCGCTCATCCAGACGTAGCTCGTGCGGTCGTCCAGCCGCCGCACGTGGCGGATCAAATAGCTGGTAAACGCGCGCTCCACCGCCGCCGTAGCCGCCACAGCGCCCTCTTCTGCGCCTGTCTGCACAGAAGTCGCCGTCTCCACTCCAGCAGCTTTCGCCTCCTCGGCGTCTTCCCGCAACCGGAGAATGGCGCGCGTGGCCCTCGTAAGATCGTCAAAAATGGCCAGCTTCTTGTCCGTAAAGGCCGAGTACTGTAGATGCCACTGCTGGTTAAACCCGCGCGGCAATGGACTCACATACGCCGCGTTGCGTAGCGCATGGAAACGGAACTTCTCCTCTGGAAAGTTGGCGTTCGTCGGGAAGACACTGGGAAACATGGCCAACTTGTCCGTCAGGTACGGATGCTCCGGGTCCTGAAAGCATCAAGAAATACTACGTCAAAACCCTACAACCCTGTCACTCCCAGCCCCTTATTAGCCTAACCTTCATGTACTTGGTGTCCATGCCGATGACGCGCGTTGCCGCTTCGGACGGCGACAGGTCAGTCCTCCTCGCGCCCGTGCGGTGCATCGTCAGCAGGTTTTTCCGCTCGCGTAGTCGCAATGCAGGGCTCCCGGACGCTCCGAAGGGACTGCGACTTCCTCCACTGTTGCGTCGCTCTCGGCCTCCACTTCCGCCGTCTCTGGAGCGCGAGCGCGGGCGGCTGCGGCCGTCGCGGTCTCTTTCACGGTCTCTTTCTCGGTCCCTATCCCTGTCGCGGTCCCTGGAGCCCGAGCTCGAGTTGGACGAGCCTCGACGTGGCAGGCCGCGGCCAGAGGAGCCCGATCCCTGGTAGCTGCCGCTTCCGCCCCCACTGCGTCCACCACGGTCCTTGTAGGCGGGCGCACTGCCCCCGCTGCTGCTGGAGCGGCCGCTGGCCTTGACGTCGCTCGCGTGGTAACCCTCCGACATGAGTGCGGCCGTCTCCGGGGCAGACAGTGAAATGTATGGCAATTTTTGGCCCCCCTCCAAAACAAAACTACCACACCAACGAAACATGAAATTGAGTTTAACATGATGTGATTGGATGAAAAGATCGGGAATTTGGACAAATTAAACACTGTTGATGTTGAAGTCCGTTGTGTTGCACTGCTGTTGGCGCCCTGCGCATGCGAAGCAAGAGGCCCAATGCTTACCAAGTTAGGGATGCGTGTCGTCAAATATGGGGGATCTGGACGAACGTCGTTGGAGTGCGGTCTGGTCTTTCTGTACGACTTGAATATTCGCTTGCAAAAAGGGCCAGCAGAACAACGTCTGCATCTGCAGGTGATGTCGCTCTGAAACGAACTTGAGCACTGCGTCTGACTTGAAAGGAAGGTCGCCGTGACCGGCAGGGCAGCAGGAATTGTCACAAGCCCAAAAGTGTGGAGCTTGGGGGGGGCACATGATCATTTTCCGCACGCTGCTTCAGATTTCAGGCGTCGACTTGTTCTTGAGCGCGCTAAACTCTCGACCGATTCGCCGACGCTGAACCATGCCATTCGGCATTCAAATGCATGCCATGGTAAGTTGAAGAATGAAGAGTTGGAGAGCAAAGATGCCAACCAGAATACATCGCTTTCCTTTGTCGAACGGAACGGTGGCCCCAGAGTTTATAAGTCATGGTTGAATCTCTTACAAGTACGGCAGCTTGGCAACAACGTCACAAACGCTTTAGCCTGGGATATCGGGGTGTCTCTGGCAAATGTGTGCTGTTCAGATGAACCCAAGCCACCATTCACCTCTTTTCGCTGCGCGCTAAAACAAACCACGTTATCAGGTTCATTCAAGATCTGCCCATTTGAAATTTCGGAAATATTTTGGCAGAGGCGATCAATTCGGCTCACTTTTCGACGGCACTTCGACACCTGCCATGGCGCGCGGCGAGCAGCAATATCTACTGACCCGGGGCGACGATTTGGACGTGCAGCTGTCCGTGGTGGACGGCCGCCCCGTGCTGAGCATGACGCCCAAGCGGCACCGACCGCGGCCGCCCCGTTCGCGCTCCTGCGCCTCGCTGCGCAGCGACGTGTGGACGCTTCTGCACTACCGCTCGTCGCTCAAGCATCGCTCGGGGCTGCAACGCGCGTCCTACATACTCGAGATCTGCGTACTGGTGCTCATCACACTCAATGTGGTGTTGGCCATGTACGTGTCGGCCTCGCCGCTCGGTCCCGCGCGTACGTAGAAACCCAATAGATCTGTTCGAGTCCGACGTGATGCCTAAATGATATACTATTCCGGCAGCGGTGACGTCGTCGGATTGGTACGAAGTGTTCCTGTACGTGTCCACAGCGCTGTTTACGATCGAGTACGTGCTGCGGCTTTGGTCGTGCATCGAGGACGACCGGTTCACGCATCCAGTTTGCGGCAGGTAAGGCGGTTTGAAGACGGTGAAGACGTGAGTACGGATGCTCACAGCTTGTTGGTGCTTTATAGATTGAAGTGGATGGCAAGACCCATGTCCATCATTGACCTGGTGGTGCTGATCCCATTCTACCTCGAGATCTTGCTGGAAAACCAGTGGGTGATGCAGCAAATGGAGGTGCGCGGTCAGTGTGTGACTAAGTGCTGTGTTTTGCGATGGTGACAGGGTGGCGGTGTCATCGCGCGGTGTCTTGACGCTGCGAGGCTTTCGCCTTCTACGCATCATGTCGTTTCTGCACTTGGAACGCTCGTACCAAGCAATGAAGAACCTACGCGAGATCTTCGCGTTGAAGAAGGAGGAGCTTGGCGTCGTCAGCTACCTGACCATCGTCATCGTGCTGACATCCTCTACGACGATGTAAGTGGGTAGTAAAGATGCTCTCGTAGTGGTGCTCACAGGCCTAACCGCTTGCATGTCCAGTTTCTTCCTTGAAAACCCAGCGCAACCGGAAGTGTTTTCAAGCATCGGCACGTGCTCTTGGTGGGCCATCGAGACGATCACATCCCTTGGATACGGCGATATTGTACCGATCACTGCTATGGGTCGTGCGTTCTCGTCCTTGCTGGCTCTCTGGTGCGTAGTAAACTGGCGTGGGTTTCATTTTTATTGACACTAACGACGCCACTTCGCCATGATAACGTTATTTGACAGGGGGATCATTTTATTCACAATTCCTGGTGTGATCTGACTGTCCCAACCAACGGAGTCAATTGTCGCACGCTAACATTTCTGCTCGTTATCGTAGGTGCTGTCCTGGGCTCTGGATTTGTCGAGGTCATGCTGAAGAAACAAGAGAAAAAGAGCGAGCAAGCTCTGGAAGAATCGATTCGCATTTCGTTGACACGAGAGCTGCGGTCGCTCAGCTCCAGCAACGTTGCATTTGCTGGTAGGGTGGCAAACCCAGCATTCTTTTGTGGTATGCTAGACTTACAGTTGTGATTGGTGATCTCTTGTGCTGCAGGGAGCTTGGACTCGCCGAGAACGGATCTGGACTCGCCATCGGCAACGCCGTCGTTTTCCATCCCGCCGTCGAATTTCTCCACGCCGCACAACTTCTCGTCCTTCGTAGCCCCGGCACCTCCGATCGTGCGGCTCCAAGAACAAGTCGACAAGCTCAACGCCACGCAGGTTCGAACACCACGATCACAATTTGTCTGGACAACACTGAACTAACACCTTCTGTTGTCAATTTTGCAGCTCCAACTGCAAGCGCAATTGATTCGCCAAGAGGCCCAACTGCAGACGATCACGGCTCTTCTCCAGCAATCATTGGCGCAGGCCAAGCCTAAAGAGACAACTACTACGCCGCCCTTCAGCGCGATCGTGCCACCCGAGTAAGTCAAGTGTCGTGCACCGGAATGTAGCCATCTGTCAAATAAATCGCCGTTTCAGCGAATCAATGCGCTGCAATTCCCCGCATTTTGCTAAATTGTCCAGCAATATGCAGAGTATGTGCTGTCTCCTCCTCCTTCGCTCTCTTGCTTTGCGCCTAACCGCTGCCTGGACTGTGTAGACCCGCACGAGGAAAAGCAGAAGGCGCTGCTGCAGCGCATCACCGGCTCCGTGGCGCGTCTGCACGAGGTTCTCAAGGAGATCAACACGCAGATTGAGGTTTTCATTGCGGCTTTTTGGCGCTCAAGAAGCCGCCAAAATTGACCATCTCTATTTTGTTTCTACTTTGTTTAGAAAAGCGATTCGTTCCGAGAAGAGCTCACCGTCACGTGCCAAGTGTGGAAGGGCTACGAGAGCCGAGTGCAATCCCACTGCGACGCTGCAATTGCTGCCGCTGCCGCGCAACAGCAGCAACATCAGCAACGGTAGAGGCAAAGCCAAAGCCACTTGAATCAGTTGAACTACTCTTTTTCTTTTTCCATTGCGAGTCAATGGAAATTATTATTTTTTCTTCAGGTTATTACGACGCAGCTTTTACTCGGTTCGAAGCTGACGGTTTGGATTGGAGAGATGGGCTGCTTTTCCTGGATGCGTCGAGGTCTCGCTGTGCTTGGAGCTCGGCGGCGCGCTCCAGTTTCTGCCACCGCTCGCTGAATTGACCACGGATGGCACTCTCTGCAGTGTCGAGCTTTTTCTGTGTGTAGCTCCTCACCACCTTGGCGACCGACTGGATGTTGCGCGAAATGCAACCGTTAGCAGGTGAAAGTGCTGTGTCTACAGTAGGTTAAGTGAGACCGACCTTTTTGCCAGTCTGCTTGTGTAGTGTCTTCGTTGAGATGCTCTTCACAAAAGTAGTGACAGCTTCGTGGTGTTCAGCGATGAGCGAAGCCTGTTCCTGTTCCCACAGTTCTTCAAGCGCATTCTTCGCCTCATCACGTCCTATTGGTTGTCAAAACAGTCAGCAGAGAGCAAGTGATGGTCGTGCAAGACAGAGGCAGCGTCTCACGCTTGGTTGACACTGCTACACTGTACCGCAGGTCAAGCAGAAGCTGGTCTTGACCAGGAACTGCCGAGGTTTTCTGGGACTGCTCCTTTAGGCGCTTCTCGGCAACGTAGGCTTGGCTAAACGCAGCCAGATACGCTTGAACGAGCGGTTCTTTCTGCGATTCTGCTTGTATCCACGAGGCTGATGGCTTTGCATCGACTTGCTCGGGCTTGGGCGCGTCATCCGTCGCCGTAGAAGAATTCGACGTTAGTGAAGATGCCACGTTGGCGGACGATTTGCGGCTAGAACTCCCGGCCAATAAGTTCGATCGAGGCGTAGGACTCCCCGGTTTGCCCCGACCAGTCTGAAGTCTGCTGTTGGCAACATCGAAGACATCCTTGTCGCCGCTGAGTATTTTCGCCCGCTTCTTGCTGGCACTCGACCAGTAGCTTGCTCCAAGAGCTTTCGTCCGCGCCCTCGTCTGTAGATCGAAGATCGGCTTGAACAAATTGGCCTTACTTGTACACATCGCAAGAAATGCGGCTGCAGTCACAAACGTCAGTCCTACCGGTAGTATGTGGATGAAAGAGGAGCAAGCGGCAACGAACCGAGGGTTATCACCCCGTCGTCGTGCGACATCATGGATTTTAGTTGGGTTTTCACTACACTGGGAAGGCTGTCGGTGTGGTACAGAAGCCGAAAAAGACTTTCACACTCTGCTGAGTCCAAAGTTCCGTTGTGGTCGTCATCTAATACAAAGAGCAATAAATTGTTAATTCCTATTCGTGCAATAAAAAATAATAAAGCTAAGCTCACCATACAAACGAAAGACGTGTGTGTAAATGTCTTGAGGAGACATAGTGCAAAAGTTCCACAGATTTAACACGAAATCTGGCAGCAGGATGAACGAAGCATTTAGCATTGTGACCAGCAAACACATCGCAGGGTCCAACTTGCCATCGAAAGCCACGCCGCGGGCCGGAGTTTGCTTCCCGAGATTGCTGAAAACCAGGTCGGAGAACGTCGTGTGTCGCAGCTCGAAGAATTGGTGGAATTCTTCCAAGTCGATTGATTTGCTTCCACTGTCGTCGATACAAGCAATTCTCGTTAGCGCCATTGTGTATTATTCAAATGTTCATGCTCCCGACAAGCTTACTCTTTATCCATCGCTGCAAAAAGTTGGTAGAACTTAAAGCCCGTGGTAGGTTTGTCGACTGCAACGAGAGGACCAGTCAATCAAGGCACTGGGACCTCCCAGTGAAGTATAAAGTCGTACCTTCGAGCGCTTCCAAGGCTGCGACCACCGCTGGATTCTTCATTAGGAGAGCGAACTGCTCTTCTTGCTGTGCTTGCACCTGCGCACTGAGTTTGCTGTCACTAGCCCCCATCTTTCAGTGCTGGTTTCGACTCAATTTCGCACAAGCTCCATATTCGTCACTCCATGAGGCAACACGCAAGGCTATTTTTCTCGGATGAAGCTCTACCCTGCCACGCATCTTTGTTTGGCAAGTTTGACCTATATCTGGACGCTGGACGAGCAGTTATCCTTCGATTGCACTGTTGTTTGCAGACCAGTTCGCGTGCATGTCCGCATTTCGCCTCGATTCCTGTCTTTCTCCATCGACGGAGGAGAACGCGTTCAGACTTCGGCTCGACCGCTGGCGAGCGTCGCGAAAGTTCGAAGTTCTGGAAGGAGAAGAAGAAATGTCCACCAATTCGTTCGTGAGCAGCATCAGCCACATCGTGCTTGCCTCGAAAACCACCGTCAAGCACGCTCAGGACAGTACGAACTCCTTCCGCTCGGTGGTTCTTGGCACAAATGAGCAAACCCAAGCGTTCCCTTCGAACGCTATCACGACGGCCATTTACTCGCCGTACAACTTTCTGCCAAAGAATCTCTTCAAGCAGTTCACTCGATTCTCCAACGTCTACTTTCTGGTCATCACGGTGCTGCAGCTTCTCCCTCAAGTGACTTCTTCCAACGGGGTGCCGACAATGGTCGTCCCGCTCATGTTTATTATCGTAGTCAGCGGCGTGCGTGACATCCTCGAGGACGTTCAGCGCCACCGAGCGGACGCGGAGCAGAACCAAGCTCCAGTCCAAAAGCTTATCTTCTCCGGCGAGCAAACGAGCAAGTTTCAACCAGGAACGTGTCAAGAGCTCAAGGTGGGCGAGCTAGTTCGGGTCGCAGAGAACCAGGAGTTACCAGCCGACATCGTTTTGATTGCGTCCGGGTCCCCGAATGGAGAATGCTACGTGATGACTGCGAATCTGGACGGCGAGTCTTCTCTCAAGCCTCGTTTCGTGCCTTCAGAGCTGTGCCAACCGCCCTACCGCGACTGTTTTTGTCACGATGGCCAGCAGTTGACACCTCAGGCAACGACGCAGTTATCGGAAGTTTTGATCGAGTGTGAGCCTCCTAATCGATGCATCGATAAGTTTAAAGGATCTCTCATCCTCTCCGAGACTCGCTCGACAAGTCTGGATATCTCCCAGGTGTTGCTGCGTGGAACACACTTAAAAGACACGCCCTGGGTCATAGGAGTCGTCATTTACACGGGAGACGACACCCGCGTGCGGCAAAATGCGTCCGAAACGCCCATTAAGTCGAGTTGGTTGAGCCACTTCATCAACCAAGTCACGATCTGGATTGTTATCGTGCAGATCATCATCCTGATTGTTGCTGTGGTTGTCGAATCGAGGCTCGTGAACTCCCCAAGCGTTCAACGGAATCCGTATATCCCCGAAGACATCAGGGACAGCACCTTGGTGGACTACATTTGGCTCTTCTTGGCCTACATGCTGCTCTTCTCGAATTTTGTGCCTATTTCGCTGCAAGTTACGATCGACTTCACTCGATATTTCCAAGCACGAGCGATCACAAATGACCCTGGCATGCGTTTACCCCCTACACAGCTCTCGTTGGCCGCTTCACACAACGCGACAGACAAGAAGCACGTCGTTTGTGTCCAGTCTTCCGAGTTGAACGAAGAACTTGGTCTCGTCGAGCACATTTTTACGGACAAAACCGGAACTCTTACGTGCAACCGGATGACTTTCCGTTCTTGCCATGTCGCCGGAGAAACCTTCGACTTCGACGAACAAGATGGGTCATTGTTGGTCGTGGAGGAGGCCGTGAGCGACACAATACTGGGGACTTCAGAGGAAGATTCGGGAACTTCTACACGTCGACGAAATACGATCACGCTCTCGTCGTTCCCAGTCAAGAGCACACCGATGCAGCGATTTCTGCTCAACTTGGCCATCAACAACTCCACCTGGCCCAGTACATCAACCGCTCCACAAGTTGCTCAAAAGGCTAAGGCTGTTGCAATGGAGTACGCTGGCCCTTCCCCCGACGAGCGTGCGTTGGTGATAGCTGCAGCACAGGCCGGCGTTGAGCTTCGGGAGCGCAATAATACTCGGGTCGTCGTGAGGGTGAACGGAAAAGACGCAGCGATGGAGATACTGCACAGCTTCGAGTTCACAAGCGATCGAAAGAAGAGCTCCATCTTGTGTCGGGAATCTTCAGGAAAGATCGTTTTGATGACCAAAGGAGCCGACTCAGTGATCTTAGCGGCGTTGAGCGAAGCTTCCAACAAACCGAGCGCCGTGTTGCAAGCCAAAGACCAGATGAAAGTGTACTCGGCAAATGGCCTCCGTGTGCTCTGCATCGCTGAGCGTGAGGTGAGCGCAGAAGAATACCGCGCTTGGAACGCCAGATACACAGCACTTAAGCACGGCTCTGCTCGAGGGGCGTCTGAAGAAGAGCTGAATCAGATCATTGCCGAGCTTGAACGCCGCCTTGTTCTCGTGGGAGTGTCGGCCATCGAGGACAAGATCCAACAAGGAGTTCCAGAGGCGCTGGAAAAGTTCCGAGCAGCCGGTATTAAGGTCTGGATGCTCACGGGAGACCGAGCCGACACGGCGACGAACGTGGCGCATGCTGTGCGTCTAGTGTCTGCTGAGATGCGATTGCTTCGACTGTGTGAGAGTTCGAGCTCGTGGATGGAAGGGTCCAAGCAGGACGCGACCGATTTCCTCCGCAAGGAGCTCCGGAAAGCTCGGGAAGTCGACGAATTTGGCGGAGCTGGCGGCGCAGCCAGCTCGTCAAAGAGCGGCATGAAGACCCGACAAGGATTGGCGCTCTTGATTGATGACACGGTGGTGGAAGCAGTCACGGGCTTTGGTATCGAACGAGAGTTCCTCGAGCTCTGCATGGAGTGCGAGTCGGTGCTCTGTGCTCGAATCAGCCCCAAGCAAAAGGAGTTGATCGTTGGGATGGTACGCAGCTTCTGTCCTAACAAGGTGACGTTGGCTATTGGCGATGGTGCCAACGACGTGCCTATGATCCAAGGCGCACACATCGGCGTCGGTATCGCTGGAGAGGAAGGCCACCAGGCATCGGACTCGAGCGACTACTCGCTGCCAGCCTTCCGGTTTCTTCAACGACTCGTTCTCGTCCACGGTCGCGCCATGAATCGGCGCATTGCAACCTTGACGCTCTACGTCTTCTACAAGAACGTGCTGTTGGTGCTTCCTCAGTTCTTCTACGGCGCCTACTGCCTCTACTCGGGGCAAAGCACGTATTTCGATACGCTGCTGCAGCTCTTCAACATCGGCTTCACAGCTCTCCCGGTGCTCGTCTTCTCGGTGCAGGACAACGACATCTCAGCACGCACGGTGCTGTTCTACCCCAGACTGTACCAGGACGGGTACCACCACGTCTTCCTCAACCGGAAACGCTTTGCTTACTGGATGTTTGAAGCCGTGGTGGGCTCGGCCCTGATCATTCTGGTGCCTGCAGAGCTCCTTCCTCTAGCGTCGTGGTCTGGAACGGGCAAAGACAACGACTTGTGGGCGCTCGGCATGGCTCAAAACCTCGCGGTTGTCGTTCTCGCCAGTGTTCGGCTACTGATCGAGGCAACGAGCAGCTCCAGAGCGCTACTGATCCTCGTAGCGATATCGGTGCTGTTCTGGTGGCTCGTGACGTTTGTCATCTCGTCCATGATCGCATTCGGACGCGAGTTTTACGGCATTCTGTACGTCGGTGCAGTCACGAACGCGCTCCTGCTGACGCTCTTCTGCTGTGTCACGGGGCTTGCTGCAGCGTTTGTGCCAAAGGTGTGGCAGGTCTTCTTCGCCCCGGAACCACGCACGATTTGCCGCGAGCGCGACCAAATGCTGGTCGATTTCTCCAAGAAGAAGAGCTTCGAGACCATTTTCCCAATTGACGAAGGAACGAATTAGGCACACTGACAAAATGGGAAGCCAAAAGCACCAAAACAAAAAGTGAACGGAGGCAAGCTGTTTATGGTAGTCGGTTGTTCCTGTCTCAACATTTCCATTGTGAGTGCTGATGGAACACGTTCTTCGATGCGTGAGTTGTGGCGGTAAGATTACTGTTCTACTGAGTGACTACAAATGATGCTTATGGTGCGTCTAGTTAAGTGCTCGACAAAAACAAAAATGCTCAGCGAAGTAAAAAAAAAAAACATGAAACTGCTCGACACACTCCGAAACGGATGATGTTTCGAGTCTCCAGTATTTGCATCCCCGCCCGCGGACGTTGACGACGTTGACGAAGAAGGGACCAGCAGACTTGAATTCTTTCGTCACAGGAGGAAGCTGTTCAAGTTGAAGGCTCCAGCCACTGAATGGCGATAGTGGAGTGTCATGAACCGAGGCGCGACGTCACGAGTCCACGACTCGGACTCCACTGGACCACACCCCTCACTTGCCCAGAATGCGAAACAAGCTTTACCCCGCGCAGTTACCGCCGCTCTATTCATCAAAAGTGCCTCTCGTAAGGCGTCGCAGGTCACACCGGCATCTGGGGATACAAGACCACGACAGGCTCAGTCGCTCGGCCGAAAAAACTCGTCGGCTGGTTTAGCCGCTGCTTCGAACCGAGATTTTATGCGACGAGGATCGTTCACCGGCACAATTCCAGTCCCCAGCCATGGGCCTCCGCGTCTCGGATCAATAGGTCGACTCTCGTCTACGTCGTCGATGCTCAACAATCGGGGATCGATGGGCCGAACATCGCAAGATGGAAAGCCAGCTCTCCGAAAGCAGCGCTCCGCTTTAGCCACGCAGCCACGCCCCCCAGACCGCCGACTTCGCTTCCTCATCAAGCTTTCCCAGGTCTACCATACGCTCAGGCGGCCATTTAACTTCATCTTGCGACCTCATCTGCTGGATCCGCGCAGCAACGAAAAGCTCGCGTGGGATGCGCTCGTCATGCTCGTCGTCTTGTACAGTGCCGTTATAGTGCCCCTGCAAATGGGCTTCCCAGAGATCCAGCTGGGCGTCACGGCGCGCTCGATCGCCATCTTCTCAGACGTGTTGTTCTTCCTCGACGTGATTCACAATTTCTTCGTGGGTTTCTACGCAGATGACGACGAAAATATGGTCCGCGACCGCCGACAAATTGCCAAGCGGTACCTCGCGACGTGGTTTCTGCCCGATGTCATTGCGTTCGCGCCGCTCGACTATTTCGTTTCCACGACCAGCGCAAGTTCCGTTTCAGGACTTGGCAGTGGTAGCAGTGACGAAAGCGTCTCGAGCAGCAACGCGAAGGTTCTGTCACTGCGCCTCGCACGGTTAACAAGGCTTCTTCGCATCACCAAACTCACCCGGCTGATCAAACTGCGGCATTTCGCTGCCAAAGTCGAAGACGCGTTTGATTTGGATGCCGTTCTGGCCAGGTTGACACGACTTATTGGCCAAGTGCTGATGGTAACGCACATCTTCGCGTGTTTTTGGCATCTCATCGGCTTCACAACGGAAGACGAAGGAGTCACGTGGATGCTCAACGCAGACGCGCGGAAAAGCAGCGTCGGCGACCGCTACATCCTCAGTTTCTACTGGGTTGTGGCCACCATGTGCGGCGTTGGGTACGGAGACATCCACGCAACGAATAAAGAGGAACGACTCTTCTCCATGTTCGTGTCCGTCGTGGGGGCGAGCGGCTTCGGCTTGATCATCGGCAGCCTTACCAAGATTTTAGAGAACTGGCATCGTGAGACGACAACCCGGGCACGCAAGCTCAGCATGATCCAGACCTTCATGCGCAAGAAGCGTCTGCCTCGGGCTCTGAAAACTCGACTCATGCGTTACTTCCGCCACTACATTGCCAAGACGAGTGCGTTTGATGAACGCGAGCTTCTGTGTGAGTTCTCGCTCTCTCTTCGAGGAGAAATTCTACACGAGACGTACAAGAGCACGTTTTTCCGCATCCCAGCGTTCAAGCGGTTGAGTACCCAGTTCGTGTTGGATATGGCCATGTTCATCAAGCCACTGATCGTCGTAAAGGGAGACGTACTCGCTCGCGAAGGCTTCGTGGGGACCGAGATGTTCATTCTGAACACCGGGATCATCGAAGTCCGACGAACTTCGTTGGAATGCACCGACTGGATTGTCGTCCTCGAAGTCCTGACAGAGCGAGGCGTGTTTGGCGAGGCTTCGCTCCTTCAATATGCTCCTCACGCCAATTCTTACACTGCCAAAGCCACCAGCGACCTCTTCACGCTGCCGAAAGAGGATTTCGACAGACTTATCGAAGAATTCCCGGATGCAGAACACGCGTTGCTTGCGTATCACCAGGAACGCAGCGCGATGTACAATCTGGTCTTTGAGCAAACGCTGGCTCGCTATCGCGTCTTTATCGTGTCACAGAACAGCGACCCCGTGTCTGGCGTTGTCGGCCTCGAGAACTTGTACCCCACGTTGACCATTTTGCTCGACGGATCACTGCGAAGCTATCGCTCTTTGCCTCTGCAGGTTCTACAGTCGCTCGACCTCCAACTCTCCATGGGCGTGTCGGTCTTCAACTCGGCCACAGAGAAGATGAATATGATCTATCTCCTCTCGCAAGACGCGAAAACTACCGACGCCAAGTCCTTGTGGCAGCGCTTCAAGTGGAAACTTCTGACGCCTGTCAACCCTTTCCACTGGGGCAAACTGGCATGGGACGTCTTCACCACGTCGCTGCTTGTGTACTGCGCCATCTCCATCCCATATGAAGCGGCTTTCCTCGGTGAAGACGGCGCCGCGTTGAGCTCGGGGATGGACGTTCTTGTCGAGGCCGTGTTTACAATCGACATTCTTGTCAATTTTCGCACCGCGGTGGTAGTAGATTTACCCGGAGAAGGCCATACAGTTGTACTGGAGCGACGTACACGGTGGCGAGAGTACCTGCGAGGGTGGTTCTTGATGGATTTCTTGTCAGCTCTCCCGATTCCGATGATTGTTGCGTTCTCTGACGAGTCAATTCATAACGCAGGAGGCTCCGGATCCTGGGCGCTGATGCTCGTAAACTCGCTGCGGTTGCTAAAACTCACGCGTGTCTTCAAGTTTATCCACACGCTCCAGCGCGAAGAGAGTTCAACGGCGTTGGGGGCCACCATCTCTGCCCACCACACCATCGCGCGCGTCGTTCGCCTCGTGTTCCGCGTCAGCTTCATCGCCCACGTGCTCGCCTGTGGGTATTTCCTGGTTGCACGCATCGCACGGAGTGACAATGGCGGGGGCATTCAGTCGTACTTTCCTCCGGAGCAGAGCTCGAATGGCGAGATGTACATTTACTTTCTGTACTGGGCAACCACGACGATGACAACGGTCGGCTACGGGGATACGCCGCCGCAAACCATTGCAGAAGTTCTGTACGTGTCATGCGGCGTTCTTGTTGGTGCCTCGACGTTTACCTACGTTGTGGGTACTTTGTCGAGTGTCGTTGAAGAGCTCAACCAGGCTTCTGACACTTTCCGAACCCGAATGGACCACCTCAAGGCTTACCTTCGCGAACGCAAGATCTCGCAGCCACTGGCCGAGCGTCTAAGACGGTACTACGAGTATTACTTGCTGCAGCGTGACGACGAGAACGAAGAAACCATTCTTGCCGCACTCTCGGACGATCTTCGTAGTCAACTCGTGCTGCATCTGAACCGAGACGTCGTCAGCAAGATCAGCTTCTTCGCGACGCAAGACGATGCCTGTGTGAGTTACCTCATGGGCATCTTGGATCCAGAGTTCTGTACACCGGGCGAGTACGTGTTCAAGGAAGGCCAAGTAGGTCGCCACATGTATTTCCTCGTCAAAGGTGTAGCCGAAGTGGTTTTCAAGGCCAGCACGATCGAAGAGCAGGTCGTGGCGACTCTGCTTGAAGGTAGTTACTTTGGAGAGATCGCCATGCTCACGCGCTCCAAGCGAGCGGCCAGCATCCGCGCGAAGACGTACATGAGTCTCTTTGTGCTCAGTTTGCACGGCCTCGACCGCATTTCGACGCATTATCCTGAAATGGCGCACAACATCATCCAGGAGTTCCTCAACAAGATCACTGACATCAAGAAGACGTCCGTCAAGCAACTGGGCTCACTGGTGCAAGAGGATATCAAGCAGGCACGTGAACGCAGCGGGTTTCTCGCAGCTGCGACCTTCAATAACTCAGGCAAAATGGACGGGAACGAAACAGATCTGCGAAGTACGATGGGCGAGTTCGAGAGCATCTTGGCCCGCATCGTGGACATCTACGGCGGCGGGGACCGGGGCAAGCGCAAGGCCCTCACGTGCGTCATGCAGTACTTGCACAAGTACGAGTTCTCCATCGACGACTTCCTTCACGCGGCCGAGGAGCTCAACTTCGGCGAGCCGGTGGCCACAAAAATCAGCAACTACGCCACGTCGGCGAGTGCCGTGCTCAATAGTCTGCAGATACGCATGCGCCGGCGATCGTCTTTCTCCTGATAATTCCATACAGCGTATCAAAGTAAAACCAATCTCACTCGATTTCCCCCAATGCATTAGCGAGACGCGATCTCGCCACTAACCACGTCTGTGTGTCTATCACCGAATCAGCGTCTGGATTCACGGCGCAGGTCAGACGAGACCCAAGCCACCAATGCGTGAAGCAGCTCTGCGTCGTGCTGTCTTAGCTGCTGGTCTTCCTCTGACAAGGACTTGACGCCACCCTGTTGGGAACTGACATGCAGGCGTTCCAAGTGTCGGATGAACGTAGCGTACAGGCGCTCTCGTAGCAGCGCGACCCAACGCGCTTCCTCGGCAGAGCTCAACTCAAATACCATCCAGTCGTCAAGCACAAGCAGCCACTTGCTTGCACCCACGAACCCGTCGTCATTGCTGTCGTCCACCTCCGCTTTTTGTTCCTCCACCGTCTGCGTCTCCACTGAGCCCATCAGAAGCACCTGCAGCAAAGAGGACGGAAGCCTGGTGCCGTACTTTGCCAGCCGCGTACGCTCCGACTGCATCATCTCATGATACACGAGCCACTCGTCAGGCGGTCCAACCTCGTCCTGCTCAGAGCCAAGCTTCCTCTTGTGCTTCTGGGAGTTCGCGGCAGTCCAGGCTACCATCGAAGCACCGTCCATCTTGACTTTTACCTTCTCTTTCGAGGTCCAGTTGCGACTCACGCCGCCCGAACGAGTGAACAGCGCATTCGGGTACATCCCGATACTGAGAGCCATCAAGTAGGGGGCGACGCTTTCCACGGTCGCAGGCGTCCTTGACACAGGAGTTGGCACCAGTTGAGTCGCAGGCGAAAGCCCCATGACCTCCAAATCTTGCTGCAGTTGCTTGTAGATGGACACGAGTTGCTCCAGCGTCTGCCGATGCAGCTTATTCCTAGCACAAAAAGCATCCTTGGCCTTGAACGAGGCGCGCGCTCGCGCGTCCAGGTACGCCTCAAACGCCTTCCACAGCACAAAATGATCGCTCTGCAGGGTAAGTGTAGGTGGCGACCCGTTCCTCGCGAAGGCCTTCTTCGAAGCGTCGACTTGGCGCTGCTCGTCCGGTGACATGCCCAAGAAGCTGATGAACGGGTCGCGATAGCCGCTCAGGGTGCACGTTGTCTGCAGAATTGCATCGAAGCAGCCGAACGTGTGCCCCCACAGCAGCAGCTTCGCCATCTGCACTGAGACCCCTCCCGTGCAAATGTGCCCCAAATGCCAGCCCAGTAGCGTCAGCGCCTGGTGGTTCCTACCATTATTGGCGAGTGCGCGCATCTCTTCCAGTCGCTGTAGTGAGGCATCGATCGAGGTTTCACTAGGAGCGTCCATGGCCTCCATCAGGAAATCCTTGGCGTCGCGAATGTGGAGTTTCTTCTCGATTTGAAGCAGCTTGATCTGCAGCAAAAGCTCCTCCAACGGCGTCGTCAGCAGCTCAGGAAGCATGAATTCTTTCATGGCGGTCTCGTATCGAGCCTTGGAGAAAAGGCGGAAACAAATTCCTGCACGCACGCGACCGGCGCGACCGGTGCGCTGCACACAATTGGCACGCGCCACCCACGTAGTCTGCAGTCCCATCACGAAGGAAGAACTCGACGTCGCGGCAAGTGCGTGCGTCTGCTTGGACTTGCCGCAGTCCACGACGAACACGACGTCCTCGATAGTAAGACTGGTTTCTGCGATGTTGGTCGCGAGCACGAGCTTTCGCTTCCCATGCGGTGGCGTCATGAACGCTCGGCGCTGCTCCTGGGCCGACAGACGCGAGTGCAGCAACGCAATCTCGTACGTTGCTGCAGTCGCCGGAGAGTTAAGAAGAGCTCGCTCCATGAAGGAAATCTCCTCCCAACCAGGCAGGAAGACGAGAATGGCTCCTTTGCCGTCCTTGTCGAGCGGGA